>BPLR01001942.1:0-48194 GCA_021605095.1 Caerostris extrusa
ACAAGATTTTTATCTCTAACTTTCATAAAAAGTTTTTCAGTTTGGGACAGCTGCTTTTGGCAGTAACATCTCATAAAAAAGATTTATCGTTGATAAATGATTTTAATTTAAAAATTTCTTATCTCACTTTACTTCTAAAAGGATCACTTGGTAGATTTATTGATTGGGATATTGGTGCATCATAATACAAAGTTTTATTCCGCTATAAAGTACAATGGCAATGGATCTGGAAAAAAGAAATGTGCTTTGTTAATCTTATTATTTATAATATATTTATTATTTTTAAAACGTAAAGTTTGCAGTAAGTCTTATTTTTGTTAAAATATGATATTATTAAAATAAGATTTTAGAAAAAAAATATACATTATGATTAGAAATCATGATATCTAATTTTATTGTTTGAAAAATTACTATGCCTGAAAACATTAAACGTTTTGTAACATGAAAAATATTTGAAATAATTAGTATTATGAAAAGGATTGCAGAAAATTTAATTTTTATAAAATGTGGTCGTATAAAAAAATGGTAATATGTAATTTATAAAACAGGCTATTAGAATCATATTTAAAAGCTACACTTTTTATTCTATTATTTTTCAGTAGTTCACATTGATTACTACTACTGAATAATAATTATCAAATGATAATATTTAACAATCAAAACAATTTAGATAACACACGTGAGTTAATTATTAGATTAAATTAAAATATTTATAATGTTCAGATAAAAATATAACAATGAAGTTCCTCAAAAAAATTCTTTAAAAATGATTTTTTTTTAAATTTATGTGGTATATTTTTATTGAGAAATGTATTTATGAAATAAAATATTTTCAATGTGTGGGTGGAAATAAGGATGGACCTTTAAATATTTTAAAAAATTAACAAAAATTAATCTAGCTATTTTTGAAAAGATAAAACACGATTTTAATTTTAAATTCAAGAAAATGATTACATTTAAGTTCAAACCTTGAGAAAGTTATTTTGTAGAATTATTTTTATATTTAATTATTTAGAGACTTCGTGTAAATCGCGTATAGACAATGATATATCAGGGAATCTATTGTCTTCCTGAAAAACATTTAGATGTGGTATTTCGTATAGGTTCAATAAATATCCTGAATTTTAAACTATGAACTGCACAGGTCTATTTTGAGCTACTTGAAATTTAATCATCAATACTGACTTCATAACTATTTTGCAACTGGATCAGATATAATTTGGATAAGCTAAGGTTTCACTAGTTACCCTAAATGTTATAATTATTTGAAGGTAGCTAAAATTTCACCAGGCATGTTAATTGTTACATCTATAATGATTACTCAACTGGTTAAGAAGCAACAAAAGATTACTCTTTAGAATAAATAAATTAAATTAAATGTTTGTATTAAACAAACATATTATATTGAGTAATTTTGATATCAAGTCAGTTACATTAGTTATTAAAATGTTTGTAAATGTTTACAGAAGAAATGTACGGCTTAAAGTGGATCTTTTCGAACCACTACACAAACATCCATGGCACCGCCAGTTCAGGTCCCAAATATGTGAATGCCAACGGCAAGCGGTGTTCCCAGGTGGTCACCCGCACCCAAGTACTGACCGCGCCCAATGATGCTAGACTTCGGCGATCGACGGAAAACCGGTATAATTCAGCATGTGGAAGTGTGGCGTTGGTTTTTTATATTCTTACTACATACATACAAATTATCTGTATAAACAATATCTTCAGATAAAAAGGTTTTACCTCTGATTTCTATACATTTTGATATTTGACTATTAAAAAATATAGTGGCTATGATGATACCAACGACAGCGAATGTAACTAAGATCAGTAAACGGTGATGCTTATTCTTTTCTTGGTTATTTTCTGTGTGTTCTGTCTGCAGGAGGACCTCCGCCAGCTACAATAAATTAAAAATAGTAAATAAATAAATGGAAAATAAATAAGATTTAAGATAATTTCCTAGATATAAAGAAATTGTTCCTGTATGCATGATACACTTAATTGATTGAAAAATTATTTTTAAGATATTCTAAGGTTATTTTAAGTTTCACGTAACCATGAGATTTAAAATAAGATTTTAAATATTGCTGTGTATTTTCAACAATTTTTTATAATATATAATTTTAATAAAATATAATTTTATTAGTGATTCGAATTTATAAGCGAATCATGAAAGAATAATTTCTGATTTTGTTATAAATTTTCAAGTCTTAACGTCATTTTTTTTAAAAAGTATTGATGTTGTTTTAAATACAATAATAATTTTTCAAAAGGAAAAAAAAAAACTGCAAAAAGAGTTTAACTTTTAATACGAAATTAAACTGTGCAAACTACGATTAATTATGTCATTTTTTTCTTTTCAAGCTTGAAACATCAATACGATAAGGAGCCACAAATGAATCTTTCAATAATTATAAAACTATACTGGTGTCTTCAAGAGAAAAAAATAACAAAAATTAATGTATTTGAATAGGTGAAAATTCGGCATTGTTTGAAATCCTTTTTAATTCAAAGAAATAAGATGTGTAACGAGTTAATGATCTAGATGTAACGTGTTAATTTAATAACAAAATGTTTCTTGCAAAAATATGTTTGAAATTTATTATGACTTTTAATTGTTGATATTCAAGTGTATTTATTAATATCTACTTAAAAATGAAAATAATTACTTGTAGAGAAGAAGCATATTGCTGAATTTATGTTTTATAAATGGAATTGCATTAAAGTTGAGTTGAGTTATTCTACTATTTACATTAATTAATTGCCAACAATAAGAAAAGCCCAAACTCTTGCTCTTATTGTTAACTTTTCAACTTTGCATAGAGTATTCTTAAAAATTCATTGACAGAATCCGTATGCTTCTGAATGATTTTCTGGCATAGTCTAGGAAATGTTTCTAAACCTTTTCTGCCATCCTTCCTTCCATCCATCTTTTCCTGTACTTTTCTTCCAACAAACCACTTTGAAGTCTGCCCGTTACCAGATTCTCTCAATTTGTTCACTGAATCTTGGTTGGTTTGCTTCTTTTTGTTTCGAATAATTACTGCAGCGTAAAAAGAATTGTTGAAAAATGTTCGAAGAGTAAAACTCCCTTTCCTCTAACGACAGTAGCATAATAGGAAAATTTGATCTTTTTTGTTACGCAAGTTAAAGAAATTAAAATTAATTCTGAAGGTTAAGCATGTGGTACTATCAATAAAATATGAATTGAACTGTATGATTTACTATAAAACAAATATGTGCATTCATTCTCAAAAATATCTATTAAATTTAATTTCAATAATACGAGGTTATACAAAGCTGTCTGAGAATTCTATGGCCTGAAAAAGGAAGATCATATTTTTAAAGCAAATATATTTTTATTTTTCAATAAATTATCTTTTTAGTTTAATATAAGGATTCCAGCTAAAGTTTAACTTATTAACGCGTAATACCTTTCTGTAAACAGCCAAAATGCTCATTAGTTTCCTATTTAACCTTTTCATTTGAATGAAAACTTTGCCTGCCAGCAATCTTTTCAAATGCGGGAAAAGATAATAATTTCAAAGTGGGCAAATCAAGCACGATGTGCTGCTATCCAAGATTTCCTCCATTTTTAATTATATTGCAATTCATTTAATTTTGACATCGCTTTCATTGATCTAGGTATGAGTGCATTCTCTGGATGATCTTCTAAATGAAGTTGTTTATTATTTTTTATTCAATCTGTCCAAAATTGATTCATAATATTCTCCTTTAATTGTT
The DNA here is from genome assembly GCA_021605095.1 of Caerostris extrusa. Classification (NCBI taxonomy): domain Eukaryota; kingdom Metazoa; phylum Arthropoda; class Arachnida; order Araneae; family Araneidae; genus Caerostris; species Caerostris extrusa. Next base: position 3,751 of record BPLR01001942.1, read on the forward strand.
TCACCTTTTTACAGTTAATCAATCGCCATGTCATGTCATCAAAAAAGTTGCTAATGCCTTTCAGTATGTTGCAGTATCCTCCGTAGTTTGAATTTGTTTCCATCTTCTGGAAACCATTGTTTTTACTTGCTGACTCTACTAGGATTATTGTGGTGAATCCATGTTTATGAACTGTGATTTAGTGACAAAGAGATTCAAATTCATTATGCCCAAACTGCTCCAATAAAAACACTTATACGTTCCGTTTTTGACCAATGTGAGCAAATCACGCACGAATGAGAAATATAGCCCTCATGTTCTATTCAGATGCTCAGCTTCACCTATCACGGGCACTGTCAACTTTGAATCATCAAAAATCCTTTCATGATTTTTTTTTCAACTATTTCTGTTATTACCTATTTGGATGACCTGGCCAGATTCATCACTAGTGTCTTTATGGCCAAGTTAAAACTGCATATAGAAAATTCAACCTTCGACTTGAATGGAGAAAATGCCTCGTAGTTTTATGGAGTTTTTAAACTTTTTTCGTTTTTGGTTTTCAGATAATAGGGTTTTTATAACGACACAAAACTTAAATTTTATCAAGGAGGAAAAAAAATAAAAAGATGTTTTCTTTCTATGGATGTGGAAAAAGTATCAACATATAGAATGACATAAAATTTGATATGGAGTCACTTAAAGTATTGATCTGTCTTGTAACAAAATAATTTTTCTGTGGAGATAGGGACTTATTAGACAGTCCAGTATTAATTTACCATTTTTTCACAATCATGAATGCTTAGGCTTAAGGAATTAATAGTAATAATAATAATTAACAATTCTTATAGTTTAATTTATTTCGTTTTGATATTATTTAGAATGTAACGCTTCATGAGCTCGAATTAAGGATATATTTTGGCGAAAAATCTGGCAACTCTTAATCAACTTTCAGTTTTTAGTTATCTACCACCCCCTAAAATTACTTCAATTGCAACAAAACTCCACGTCTATTTGAATTAAAACATAATTTTAAATAAAATGACTTTTTGACTTTTGTCAACAGCAAAAGAATATTCAACAGTATTTAAAACGAAATTCCTTTATTAAAAAGAAAAATGAAAATTTCTAAAATTTGGAATAAAAGTTAACTATCCCCATTAATAGCGGAAAAATATTTCTTTGGACAATTAATGAATTAAAAATTCAGTTCCTCCCTACTTTTCATAATCCAAAAATCAGAAAAAATGTCTATTAACATTCAAAGTGTAAATTTAACTGCTCTCAAAATTCTGCCCAGGATATGAATAAAATGGCATTTTAAGATATTTAGCAACCCTAAATATCTTCATCTAAAGCAATATGAAAGGTAAAAGAGATGTAGATCATGGCGTATTGTAGGATTTATGAAAATGTTCGTTGATTTGTTGGCTGCCTATATTGATATATGCTATTTTAACTTCAATCCACACTTTACAATATGATAGACAGTGCAGCTTCTACTAGTATAGCATATTTATGATAAGATTACATTTCAGGGCAATCATGGAAGTGCTTGGATAGGATATAACAGGGGCAACTCTAGATAACCCGAGCTATATGTTGGCCTGCTGGTTCATAGACTTCCTATCCCTGACAAGAATGGGGGAACATGAAGCCACAACATTTCATCTGAATATCATCATGGCGTCATTGCTCCATGCAAAACGGTGATTTCGCGTTCATGGGATAACAATGACATAGCGGTTTGCGTAGATATTTGCTTAAGCTTGCAGTGCCACTTTATGTGAATGTGTGTCTGCATTTTCTCTATACATAATAAAAAGCTGAACTAAACAAAAAATCTATAGTATTTTCGGGTGCATAAATATATTTAATATTATCAAATCATTTCTCAGATGAGTAAATGCCTATTTATTTTTATTTAATGACAGAAAATATAATAATGTTATACAATTTGTAGATAAAATTATTAGATGGTATTAGTGTTGATATTACAAGTACAAGTTGACTCAAACTCGCAACATTAAAACATATCAATATTCTGATATGTTCTCCTTGTTATTGATATATTTTTGAGGAAATAGTTTGATACCTAATACAATCTACAAATTAATTCTTTATTTGAATACAAATTTTCTGTATAAATAATAAATACAGTTCTTTAGAGTATAAATTAAACTGTACTTACTACTCCAGATGATTGGCACCCCTTTACTAAAATCTAATTCATCGAAAACAGGATCGTATTCGGCAATTTTCACTTCGGTGCCATCTATAATCAAGTAAAAAATAACTTGTTACTTGTGCATAGGAAATGAGATAGTTTAAAAATATTTGCAGTACTTTTTTATAAATATTCAGTAATTATTGACTGCATAAAATAGCTACTAATGCAATAAAAAATTTAACAGATTATTTAAAATTACTACTATTACTATTTTCAAGTTTATTATAATATTATTAATAATAATATTATAATGGAGTTTTTAAATTAAGAAATTGTTGATTTTTTATTTTTATTTTTATGTGGTTATGTTATTTTTTAATTCTAATATATAAATGCTATATACAGGATTTTATGGAAAAATCAAAAATAACAATCCTCAATTACGCGTTAGTACCACAAATATGCTTTTTTGTTGAGAATTGGATAGGTAATATACTTAAGTTACTAAGGTATATAGATTAAACGAATTGATCACATAAATAATTAAAGAATAAATGTCAGTAATCAAAATTAATATCATTAAAAATATTATTAAAGCATTATGCTTATTTTGGGTGCTTAGTAACAAATAATAGTTTGAACGGAACAACATTCGATTTAAAAAAATAAACATTTGTACATTCGATAAATTTGAATAACATTTTGATTAAAAAATAAATTTTCAGAAGTACTTACTTTGAAATTGTTTCAAAAGGATCTGGCTACGTCTTTCATTTTTGATAAAATTTACTGGCCCCTACAATAATAAAATTAAATGTTAGTTTTTCAAACGTGTATATAGTTATACGTTTATAGGTCTTTTTATAAGTCACTTTTTAAATAAAAGTACATATATAGTACATATATGTATATACTAGTCAATTACTTTCTATTCCAATTGAAAAGTAGTGTTACTAAGATTTTAATGAATATATATAGTATTTCACAAAGATTAATCAAATTGGCATTATGTTAAGTATATATCTGTAATATGGTTCTTAAAAAAAATATATTAAATTTATATTTATTTGCATTAAATTAATATTAAAAATCATTTAATTAACATAGTATACCTGTTGGCGAAAAAAAGTACCATTAAAATATTTGTTTCAAAACTCTTTACCTGAGTTTCTAAAAATACTTCAGAATACTTGTTGGATTGCGAAAATAATTTATTTTGATAAGAAGAATTTCAGAAAAGTTTATGCCTGAATACGCAACAATAAGTACCCACCATTATTTGCAGAAAAACCCTTAATTGTGTGATTTATATGATGAAAAATTTTATTCAGAATGTGAAAAAGGAAGAAAAAATTGCCTTCTTCTTTTTACAAAAAGAAAAATTCGTAAAATAAAATAAAAAAAAAAGACCCACCCCTCTTTCAGATCCTTTCCCTGGAGTGTAGATGAAAATGTGAATGAATGAAAAATGACACTCATTCAAAAAAATTGTAAAGAAAATTGGAAGATATGCTCGATCTCAGTATGAAACATTTGCGAATGTTACCACGAGACCTCATCAACCTTCGTAGTAATTTCTCACTGTCTTTGGATTTTTCCTTTCTTTTCTCCTAAGGAAATTTATAATAATTCTATAAAAATTCTTATAATATTCTTTTTAAACATAATTCTTTTTTGTTTAATCGTCTTTTTTACTTTGTCAGTCCATTCATAATCTTATTTTAAAATTAATGGTATTTTTCAATTATTTATTAAAAAATTTGCTTCAGATATGTAGGTAAAATATCTGCATAAATTGCGAAGTAATTTCGTTTTTAATGAAGACACGTCTACTAAATTAAGGAAAGATTTAGAATAAATATAATAGAATATGTGTTAAAATATTATTTATATTTACTTGTTTCAAATAGTGTTTTAGATTGTAGTATTTACTTTAAATTTATTATTAAAAATTCAAAATTCATTTCGTTTGTATTCACATAATTTTCAACTCAAAATACTTAGTTGTATAAAATATGAAAATACCCAAAGCTCTTTATATTGGAAAAGTAACTATTGAAACTTATGTATAGATTTCACTAAAAAATTATAATATTTTATAAAATTATATTACATGGCAAATATACGTTTAACCCAAAAAATAAGTAAAATATAAGGATATGATATTATCTTTCAGATTCAGGTAAAAAGATTATTAATCTTATTATTTTTTTACCTGTATCTTATTTGTTTTTACCTGGATTTATTAAATTTTAATCATTCTTTACATTTCATTCAGATCATTTTATAATTTTATATTTAAAAACATAAATGATAGTGTAGAATTTTTTTTTTTAATTTTTATTAATTTGTAATAATTTTAATAAAATAATTAAAGGGAAATTTATAAAATACTTTTCTTTTATTTATTTTTTAATCGTTTCTTTTTACTTAGACAATTCAGTCACAATTTTATTTTAAAATTAAATGCCTATTGCAATTATTTATGATAAGAATTTAATTGAAATATATATAAGTAAACTATCTGCTTAAGTTGTGAATTAATTTCGTTTTTAGTAACGACACATTTACTATATTAAGGAAACATTTAAAATAAATACAACAGAATGCGTGTTAAAATATTATTTATATTTAGTTGTTCTGAACACTGTTTTCGATAGCAGTAAGTATCTATTTCATATTAATTATTAAACACTTCAAAATTCATTTTGTTTGAATTCACATAATTTTCAATTAAAAGTAATAGAACTGATTTATAAAATATCAACTTTAAAAAAACTCTAGTTAAATTTTGTAATAGTTAAAATATTTACAAACCCTCCAGTTAAAATAAGTATCATTATATAACAATAAATTTCATTAAAATATCATTAAACGCAGAATTTGTTGAAGACAAATATTTAATTTATTAATGGGATATGTAACTATTGAAGCTTACATATATATTTTGTAATATTTATAAAATTATATTACGTGGCAAATATACATTTAAGAGAAAATAAATAAAATATAATGATGTGATATTATCTTTCAGCTTTACTAATCAGGTTAAAAAAATCAATCTATTATTAGATTTCAATCATTCTTTACAATTCATTCAAATCCTTTTATATTTTATATTTAAAAATATAAATGAATAAAATAACAATAAATTACATAATCATATGCTTATTAAAATATTTGCTTCATTATGAACTTTGTCTTTTATAATGCATATGCATTTTGTTATTAATGTATTAATATTCTTAAAAAAAAATATAAATAATAATTCTAAATAAATATTTAGTTAATTTTTAGAAATTTGCTTATATTATATTATATAAATATTGCTTTATTAGAAATATTTCCATATATATACAGCAATATTTTTAAAAAATAACTGAAATCTGATTAACAAAGTGACAAAATGTTAATCAGATTTTAATATTCTATAATTTTTATTTTGTATGTATATATCGAGTATATATATATATATATATGCATGGATACATGCATTAATAATTATCATCTGACTAACATTTTGAGGCGCGAAAATTATAATAATTTATATTCGGTATTTCTTTTTTACACTGACATTTATTCTAGCGTTATAGGAATTGTATGAAATTTGCTAAATTTTGTATAAAGGAATGAAAAAATTTACTTTACGTAATGTTAATATAAAATATTACTAAATACTCGTTGTATATTGATAATGTTTTGACAAAATCAATTTCAAATAGCCATTTATATAAAGTGTATTAAAAATTATTCTTTTCCTAACTTTTCTTAAAAGTGATTTTAAATTCCATTTTATTTTCATGTTCTTATAATACGACTTTATATTCTATTACATATTTTCTCCAAGGAGTTTGATACAACTTTTGGTACAGAGCAATAAAAAACAAAAAGCTTAGGTCTCAAACGGACATAAAAGCGAATAAAGATCAGATTACCTGAAAATTGTTTCGCATACAAATTTATTTTTCTTTAAGAAGGTTTCCAATTGCTATATAATACGAAGTCAACTTCAGCAAATATTATTTAGAAACTTTGTATTGTGTCTGAAGACGATAAGATTGCATTATTATTTGGATACATTTTACATAAACAGAGAAATATAATTAAATCTGACAAGACCGTTATGTCAGTAACTCGTAAAATAAACGAAGGTTCTGATCGTACGGTTAACGGTTCTGTGAGCCTCGAAACCAGCTAATGGTTATCGCATTTCCATTGAGGTGGACCTAATTGCTAAATTAATTCTGAAGACACGTACAAAACGCTTCATAGAATAATTAAATTATATTAAGGTGAATAACCCAGTCATAATATCAAATGTGCATGGTTGAGTCTGGTTCGATACTTCTGTTACGTAAGCAATCTGTTTTGGGACCTCGCTTTAGTGAATAAATGTTTGTATGTCTATGTCATATAACTATAAATATTTTTAAATGCCATATAATTATATAAAATATGATTGAAACAATTACAAATTATATAATTGATTTTAGAAAAGTAGTGTTGGAAATTTCTGTATTTTTCATTCAATATTGGATAAATTTCAATAAACTTCAGTTGGTATTGAGCTATTTTTTTTTTTTATCTTAGATGTTTTAGGTAATGAATTTAGTTAAAATATCAAATTTAAAAATAACCCGATGATAAAAATAAGAAAAAGCAAATTTATAAATAATCTAAAGATAAAAAAATAAGAAAAAGCAAATTTATAAATAATCTAAAGATAAAAAATAAGAAAATAATCAAAATTAAAAATTATCCAATTGTATAAATTATATGCGAATCAATCATTCCCAAAATTTAATAATAAACTAACCACTGATATTATTTTTTGGAAATATAATCTTAAAATATTGTGTCATAACCTACATTGTATAATTTATTGTATATTAAATTAAGTAGTTTATTATAAATCATTTTTAATTTATTATAATATATTAATGAACAATTTATAATAATATTTTGTAAGAATGTAAAATGATTTATTAAATAGAAAAAAAAAAAAAAACCATATATAAAAAAAGTCTTTATCTGAAAACAAGGGGGCACTTATTTTCAATGAGGAACTCCATTCTCTGATTTTGTTCTCTAATTCCTATTATATTTATTTAATAAAACACTTCTTTAATGAATTATGCTAAGACCTCTATAAATAATATAAAGCTTAATTTATTGTATAATAATATAATAAAGCCTCTATAAATTCACATTCACTGGCCAATTGCTTCACAGAGACAATTCCCATTCCACATTCACTGGTAGTTTTAAGAGTAGTATTTGTTTATAAAACTTTTATTTTTAGTTCACTGGAAATGTCTCCATTTTGAATTCAATGTTCCGAGGCCGCTTAACCAATCCAAAACAATATGTTAGGCAAACGTATTTCATGTAATTTTAAAAATATATCACCACACCATTTTGTAAAATATGATACGTCAAATTTTTTTGTTGGATCTTTTTGAGGAGGTTAAAACATTTGGCTTCAATTTCATGTCTGATTAGCTAAAGCAGTAGAAAAAAAAATTCTAAGCCTTTTCCAATACATTAAATTAAAGGACTGCATCCCCCACTCCTAAAAATCGATACTCAGCTTAAAGAAGCATTTTTCAGTTTTTGCATTTTTCAGAATTCATCCGTTCAGCTCCTTTAAAGTTTAAATTTTCGTTCTATGTTCATCCAAGGCAAAGCTAATATAATTTACATGCAAGTTCCTACTCAATATAACCGCTTTTACTTTAAATATTGATTTTCTCTTTTCTGATTATCATTGTTGTATTTATTATAAAAAACAACAGCATAATAATTTAAAAATTACCATTTAAAATGGCTACAATGGGCAAAACTGTATGTAAAATTACTTGAACCGTAAAAAAAATGAATTTGTTTACCATATTTAGAAACTGAACTTGGACATAAGGTAAAGAATTTCGGTTCTTAAAATTATGCATTGATATTTGATTTTTAAAATTAAACTAAAACAATCATAATTGTTAATTTTGTAATGATAATTATAAACATTTATATGCAAAGTAGGAATGAAAAAAAAAACGTTTTTAGTTTTAACATTTTGTGTTACTTGTATTCTAGTTCTTCTCATGTTTTATTTTATAATTAAAAAAACACAAACTGAAATATTTATTGATTAATTTTTTTTTATCATACTTTATTGAAATAATCCTAAAATTAAGTTTAAAATTTCAAAATTATTATATTTGTTATATTGATATAATATTAAAATTAAAAATTTAAAAATTTGAAAAAATAAATTAAAAAATTAAAAATAATTTTAAAATTTAAAAATTAGGTTTTTTTTTTTAGTTTTAATTTTTTACAAATAAATAAAAAGTTAATTATTAATTGCCATTTTTTAAATCACACTTAAAATACTTAAAATTCTTGGAAAGATTTATGAAACTATAATTATAAATAAAGTATTAAAAAAATATATGTATTTATTCTTCTGCATGTGAAGAATAATATCCGAAAAGCAGTGTTCGAATGAATAATAAAGATATACGATACATTCAGAATTAAACATTTATCTCCCAATCTTTGAAAAAAAGTAAACACAAAATGAAGTTAAACGAAAAAATAAAGTTCCGGAACCCAATTTTTAATAAACAGGGTGGTTCATCTCTTCCATGAAATACGTTTTGTACTTTCAAAGTTTGTGCCGAGAAAATTGCTAAACGAACAAAGTAGTATTTTCACTTAATTTTTTTTATTTTTTAAATTTTTTATATTTTAAAAATTTAAATTAAAAAAAAAAAAAAAATAATAACATAAATTTAAAATTTAAAATTTTTATTTTAGATTTTCAAATAATTAAAAAGTTTAATTATTAAGTGACATTTTAAAATAAACTTAAAATATTTAAAATTATCTGTGCATATTTATGAAACATATAATAATAAATAAAGTACTGCTATTCTCCTGCATGTGAGAAATATATCGCGAAATCAATAAAGATATACGATACATTTAGAATTAAACATTTATCTTCTAATCTTTGAAAAAAAAATAAAAAAAAGTTAAAAGTAAACAACACAAAAATCAAGTTAAACGAAACCATATGAATGAATCTATTTATAATTATATTTTACATAAATATGAACGAATATCTGTTCATATTTATGAACATATAATTATAAATAAAAATACTAAAAATATATATATATTTATTTATTCTAATGCATGTGAAAAATATGTCGTGAAATCAATAAAGATATATGATACATTCAGAATTAAATATTTATCTCCCAATCTTTGAAAAAAAAAGTAAAAAAAGTAAACACAAAACGAAGTTAAACGAACCCATATGCACAAATCTTTATTTATAATTATATGTTACATAAATATAACGAATCTCTGTTCCTATTTATGTACCATATAATTATAAATAAAAGTACTAACATATATATATATATATATATTCTTCTGCATGTTAAAAATATATCGCTGAAGGTATATAATACATTTATGCATTTTAAAGTTATATGATACATTAGATAGAATTAAACATTTATCTCTCAATCTTTGAAAAAAAAAATAAACAAATGAAGTTAAATAAACCCATCTGAACGAATCTTTATTTATAATAATATGTTACGAACGTTTGTAGCATAATTAATTCATTCGTACGAATCTTTATTTACAATAATATGTTGCATAAATCTGAAAGAGTATCTGTTTATATTTATGTAACATATAATTATAAACAAAGTACTAAAAGATATATATATTTATTTTTTTCATGTGAAATATATATCATGAAATCAATAAAGATACTATGATACATTCAGAATTAAACATTTATCTCCCAATCTTTGAAAAAAAGTAAACACAAAATGAAGTTAAACGAAGAAATAAAGTTCGGAAGCCATTTTTAATAAACCAGGCGGTTCATCTCTTCCATGAAATACGGTTTGTACTTCCAAAGACTGCGCCACAACAAAATTGCTAAACGAACAAAGTAGTATTTTCACTTAATTGGAATTTGAAATCGTTCACGAAGAAATGATTACATGACCATGAGGAATGTTTTAAAATGTTCTTTTCGCTTTTTCGTTTATTAAATTAAAGAAGTCCTTTACTTTTGCTGACGAGAAAGGTGCTAGTGATGAGGCTAACAGAAAGAAGAAAAAAAAAAAATTTTTTTTACGAACAATACTCAATTTTCTGAACTTTTTTTCTCATTGTATTTTTATTTATCTCACTCTTTTAAAAAAAAAAAAATGGTCTGACAATAATTCAGAAGTTTTGTTTCTCCATTTTTATTTCGATTTCTTTAAGACTGAAATACAAAAAAAAAATTGGAGGCTTAGAGGAAAATAACTGGAATATAAGAATGAACTGTTAAAAACTTGGCCGTTTTAAGATGAGTTAGATTGGAAAAAGATAAGAATGGGAAGGATCATTTTCAAATAGTGAGGAAAAAGAGGGAAAAAATATGCTTCATTGTTTATTATTCCATAAAATTTCGTAAATTCAGTATCACAATATATTTAGTAGCTTCGAACATGGAGAAAAATTAAATAAAATAAATTAATGTTTTTAAATACAAATCATTTTTTACAAAAATAATATTTCAAAAGAAAGTTTGATATAGAATTTTTTTCACATTCCAATAAGGGTTTATGTTGATGGAGTATTTAACATTTTAACCATTTCTGTGGATTACTATACATTTATTGAGACCACTTTAAAAACTCCTTTAACACAATGAAAAGTTTTTGAATTTGAGGAGTTTACAATGAGTTTGAATTTAATTAATTACGAATGAATTTACTTTGAGTTTTTTTACTTTGAGACTGGATGGCTTTTTTCCTGCATGCCAGTATGAGATGAAAACCATTCTGAAAAACGTCTACTCCGTCCAAACCAGATACCATTCAAACAATATATATTGATAAACTATTGACCCTGCTTATACGTATGGACAGTCAATAAAGTTCGAAAAGCAATGTACTTCCCTGCACAGAAGTCAATAGTTTATCAAATATATAAATGGTACACGGGGCTCACTGATGTTCACACGAAAATATCATAAGAAGATATTTTTTGATAAATTGATACTGATTTGATATTTTCTGATAAATATTGACTATTATAAGGTCAATATTTATCAGTTCAAGTAAATGACTAGTGTAATGAAATGAATAGACGGCTTACCGTGACTCCAGTAAAAGACGTTTCATTGAAGGCATCTCTGAATAATTGCCCCCAGAACGGATCCCTGTACTGGAACTCTTTGAGGTGCCTCCCTTTGGCCTTGAGTTTCTGGGCCACGCTCTGGATGGCCAGGGCGATGGCCCAGATGCCGTCGTAGGCGTAACCGTGGAAGCGGCTGTACTCGTGATCACGTCTTTTATCATACTGACCAGCGTACTCGGCGGCCGTCTGAAAAGAAGAAAAGGAGAATATAAGATGTATTGTAAATAGTTATTTATGAAAAATTTGTAAAAATTTAACTTTTCTATTTTTAATTAAATACACATTTTTTTACAATAAAAGCATAGCCAAAAAATAATCCAATCTTTTTTAAATTAGGTTGCAAAGGTACCATATTCTTCATGTCTGCTTTTAGTAATCAGATCATTACTATGTAAATAGCATTAAACAGGTAGCGATTGCTAACAGTTATATTTCCTTTGTCCTTGTCGGAGGGGATTATAAACCTTTATTGCTGCTTAAACAGATTTGAACAAACATATATGCTGTTTGGGGACATTTAATTTAACGTTCACATAAAATATCTAATATAACGTTCATAAAATATCTAATATAAATAATCTAATATAATGTTGATATAAAATATCTAATATGGCGTTCACATTAAATATCTAATATAACGTTCACATACAATATATATTATAGCATTCACATAAAATATCTATTATAACATTCACATAAAATATATTATAACGTTTCACAGGACTAATACAAGACAGATGTTTAAATAAGTTTAAAAAACAGTGTTGAATATAATGAGAAATTTTGAATAATTATTTAAGAGCAAAGCTCAATTCCCACAAGATACTAAGATCGACCTTCGCAAAACGTTAACTATTCAGAAGACTGTGTAATATATCAAGTTTCAGATTGTGTGACATTTTGCAATGTATGAACTTATGGACACTTTTTTACAATAAAAGCATAACAAAATTAATCAAATCTTTTTAGATTAGTGTGTAGAGGAATTTATGCCACATATATTTTTAAGCCAGCATTTGGTAATCATATTGCTACTACGCAAATTGCATCCTATAAACAGGTAACAATTGCTGACAGTTTACCCTTTTCGTTGTCTGAGGAGAAAAGTCTGAGGTCTCGTTGTCTGAGGATTAGAAATCTTTATTGTTCTTTAAACAGATTTAAACAAACACATATGACAATTAAGAAACATTTTACTTATAACGTTCACTTAAAAGTCTAATATAACGCTCATATGTAATTTTTCACGTAACTAATACAAGACTGATGTTTAAATAAATTCATGGACAAACAGTGCTTACTATAATGAGAAATTGTGAATAATTATTTACGCTCACAGCTAAATTTCCACTAGATAATAAAATCGCACTTCATAAGAACTTAACAATGCAGAAGATAAAATGTATAAGATATCAAGTTTCATTTTAGCTGACGTTTTGCAACATGTAAAGTTTGTATCATCTTAAAATTTCGCAACCCTATTCAAGTAAGTAAAGTTTGTTTTAAAAGATGTTTTAACAAAGTAATCTTATTATGATATTCGTTGATGACAAATGCTTTTTCTATTTGGCAAATGGCAAACTATGAAGATAATGGTTTCGTTTATTTCAAATGAAAAAACCTTTTTATCCATAGTGTTTTCGTTTTTCTTCCTTATAAAAGTGTCTATATACAAGTATAATTTTTTTTATTGTATAAATCAAAATATATAGAAGAAGTTACATATTTTTAGAACAGTTTTTGAAAGAAAATGTAATGATATTGAATTTATTTTACAAGTAATTGAACTGCTATAAGGAAACCTGCTTTCAGTAATCATAAAGTCTTATGTTAAAAACAATCATAGATCAAATATTGTAAGAAATCATGAATAATTGTTTGTGCTTAAAAATTAATTCCCAGTAAATACTAAGATCACACTTTACAAAACATTAAGCAATCGATAAATAAAAGGAGCAAGAGATCATACTTTAAATTGGCGACTTACAATATTAGCATTTCGTTGGAATCCTGCTTAAAATTTAAAAACTTTGGATGACATTTCTAACAAATGGATCATCTGTAAAATAGGGCCTGAATGGCAGAGTGGCTATCGCTCTGGCGCTCGGTACCACAGGTTTCGGGTTCGAGTCCCGGCGGTGCCATGGATGTTTGTAGTGGTTCAGAACCCACTTTAAACCGTAGGTCCCAGTCCTAATAGGATTGTAGAGTGTCGCGGGGGCATTGTTACTCCGTGTCCGTGGCTTATCTGCAAGTTACACGCGTCCCCTGGGTAATGTAAAGTGAGTAACGTCTGTGCAGCGCTTGCCTTAAGGCATCCACGACCAAGCTGTCTAAATGTTTGCCAGCTGCATTAGAGAAAAAAAAAAATCATCTGTAAAATCCATTGCTCGCAAATGTCCTTCTGATAAACCAACGGATTTTTAACAACAAATATATAACTGTGTGTACATTGTCTACTTTACATTTGCCGTGAATTTCTGACAAATATATTCTGCAGTTAACAAATGCAGATTTACCATTCCAACAATTGATATTCTACGATAACGAAGCTGTTACATACACTACTACTATACAGTAGCAATTAGTACCATATATCTGTACTCCCAAGAATAGTATCTGGGGCATTTTAATATCTATTAAGTATCCTTTAATCTCTCTCTTCCATAACCTTTAAGACTTTTACAGTTGCGTCATCGTAACATCAATATTCTCTTATCAATTATAACCATTCATTTATATTCAAAATTTGGATTATCTTAAGACTTTTCAAATGCACTTATATATAAATTTTCAACATATCAAAGACATCATTGAATATATTTGAAAGGTACCATACTTTGAATATAAATTTCACGAAGATTTCCAACGCACTTTAGATAAGAAAATATATAAATGCCATGAGATGCAAGTGGCAATTCGATTTTGAAAAAATCTTCAAAAATATTGTGTCAAATACTAATATATTTTGAACATGAAATACTCAAATGCCATAAGTACTTTACATTTTTACGCTTCAAGTCCAACCAGTAGAAAGGAACAAGTCGTTTCTTAACAAACTAAATCAAATATATGTAAATGCATTCGGCAATTTATGTTTTTGATATTACAAGAAATAATAGAAACTTTATTTCAAACCCGGAAGAAAATCAGTAAAGATGTTTCATCCCCTTACCTTTATTTATTTCTTATTTCTTTTTATAAATCAGATTTATGCTATTCCATTTTTTTCAAACTTAAAAAATGCTCGCCAAATCCTATTACATTGGAAAGCATTATATTCTCTGCTGAAACGGAACCCATAAATCTGTTGTGCTTTAACCAGTGCTCCGTTTATCACATTTTCACTTCGTTGGCGCACAATCGCCAAGACGGATATCTATTTTCATAAACCTATTATGTATTCCACATTCTCTAGGATAATATAACGCAAATTTTTCTGATTCACAGAGAAAGAATTGTTCGGGTATTTTTTTTACTGCTATGCTTGATGAAATTTCGTTCACCGATAAATTATCGGGACATATTGTTGCAACAATGTAATGCCTGCTTGTTGTTTTCGTTGCTGGGATTATTTAAAATTATGCATAAAAATATTTAGAAGAATAGAAAGAAATATTGAAATAACTTTTATGCGTTTGTATTCATTTAAATGAAATCAAATAAGTTAATTTATCTTGTCGTATTTTTAGTAAATTTATTTAATTTCATATATAATTAAATGATTTGCAATTATATGGGCTGAAATAATTTTCAGTCAAACAGTCTGTCTGTTGAATCTGGCAAATATTTAGAATTTGTGGAGTACTTTTTATTTTTGTACTATCTATTTGAATTCAAATATTTAATATTTTTTTGCTGTATTCTCATGAATACATTGCCTTAATTTGTAAATGTTAAATTATCCACTGAAAAGTAGTCATAAAATCAGAATGTAAACATTGAAGATCATAAGCCAATTTTTTTTTTATCACAAATAATAACAACAGTAATTAATAAATAAGTTCAATTCTACTGGTGAGAGCCTTGTTGTCACTCCTTTGAAAAAAAAAACGGCCTTTGTTACAAATGGGATAGATATGAACAATTACATTAACTGTCACGTTTGGCATAAACAATAAGATTAATTGGTTTAAAATTTCCTTTTTTATTTTCTTATAAGACATGCCATTACGAACAATTATTTCTGATTTTTTTGGAAGGAGCTACTTATCAAGCACATTGTTTTAGAATACGAAATTGATGTAATTAAGTAGCATCTTCTACACTCATGTCCATAAATTAAGGATAATGAAGTTCAGGCAAAGAAAGAGACAGAAGCAAAACAAATTTGACTTATTTGTAAAGTCTATTTATTAAACAAAAGGTAAAGAGAAAAAAAAGATGCTATATGTTTGGCATAATTAATAAGAATTGCGATTTTTACTCCTGGAGCAAATTTCAAAAAAGAACCTATTTACAAAAACAGTATAACATGGTTAGTATGATGGTTAATATGGAGTATGTCTCCCGGACGATGCAATACAGGCCTTACAACGCCTAGGCATGCTGAGTATCAAATTATCAATGTGATCTTGGGGAATATTACACCACTCATCAAGCAATGTCCTCCGAAGTTCCGGTTGACAGGTGGGAGGGGGTTGACGGGCTGCAATTCGTCGGAAAAGCATATCCCACACATGCTCTATTGGATTCAAGTCCGGTGAGTATGCTGGCCAATCCATACGGGTGATATCCTCCAATTGAAGGCATTCGTCTACAATGTTTGCATGGTGAGGACGGGCGTTGTCATTAATACACAGAAATTCAGCACCCATGGCGCCCCGAAACAAACGTACATGTTGTTCCAGAATGACATCCCGATAGATGTGGCTTGTCTTCGTTACACTCTGAACAAGCAGGTCAGTTCTGGAACCAAGAATAATTCCTCCCGAAACGAGCCATCCTGCACCACCCTAACGGTGTCGTTCAATGGTGTTCTCTTGGTGGTAACAAGTACCTGGCGCTCTCCATATGAAAGTCCGGCGAGAATCAGACTGCAAACTAAAGCTGGACTCGTCGGAAAACAACACACCAGACCACTGTTGCGGTGTCCACAATGCATGCTCTCTACTCCAGGTTAATCGTAGGTGACAGTGAGTTGCGGTAAGTGGAACACATCTGACAGGCCTAGGAGCATATAGACCAATGTGCCTTAAGCGTCTGTACACGGTCTGCCTTGAAACTGTCGTACCGGTAGCTGAAGAGAGCTGACGAGACAGGTCTGATGCTGTGCTCCGTCTGTTTATTTTGGAAGTAGCTGCTAAATACCGATCCTCATTCGGCGTTGTAACTCGGGGCGACCTGCCCTGTAACATCTACTCACATTACCATCATCTTGGAATCGTTGCCAAAGCCTGGAGATGACACTCTGGGCGATTCAAGTTCCTCGGATACTTCCAGCTGGGTACGCCCACATTCCAGTCGTCCGATAATTCTACCACGTAAAAAATCATCCAAATGCTTCCTTTGTGCCATAACTATGCGGTTATTGCACTGAAAGGCTTTTAAAGCGCTTGTGAACAATTTTACTTCTTTGACACCATTCCTTATATACCCCTCTCTTACACTCTCATCATTGTGACATACTATCCGCGCCATCTGGTGGTTTCCTGTAATTTGCATATTCTTCTTCAAGATGTGTGTGATAATTCTACAGGTGAAATTTTTATTTTAGAGTTCAATTTCTGTGTGATTCTGAATTATGTTTAATTTATGGACATGAGTGTATTAAAAATTCAATTTATTTCTTTACAAGCCGCGCAAATTCAAGTAGTAATCCTTGAATATTTATCTCTGAAGAAATTACTTGACTTCCACATCAATATAAAGAACGAAACTGATATAATTAATTGTATTCTACATTAAAAATTATTTTATTTTTATAATCCAAGATTCAAATAATAATCCCACAGTATTTTACTATAACAAATGTATTGCCTTCTACGTCGTTCTACAAAATACCACTGATACATCGAAGTGACACTCTATATTATAACACCCAAGACACACCAATGCAAGGAGTAATTCATGAATGTTTATGTAGGAAGGGAGGGTGCCATGTAGACCTACATCCTAGTAGATTCTGCATTGGGGCTAGTGGTGAACCTTGGGCAATTTTCTATACGGCTAAGTGGCTTACAGTTATCAGCTTAAGCTTTTACTGCTATCCCTAAACATCAATCGGTTGACCTGCGTGTGGATACCTGGACATTGTGGAGCTTTGGGGACCAAACAGGGGGATTTCCTTGCAAGTAAGTGTTCGAGATTGCTCTAGTCAAGATACTCAACATTACCTCTATAAAGCTGTATATCAAACAGACTATAACTAAAAATTATAAAATTGCAGTTGCTTGACATACAAACAAAGATATACAAAATTGAGGATCATCTCACAGTTCAAGGACCCATGTCTCGTGTAGTTGTTGCTCAGTTGTGCCTTTTAACAAGTCACAACTACCTGGGTGAATATTCTACATCACATTGGGATTTTCAATCACCAAACTGCCCTCCCTGCTTTTTTTGCAGAACTAATAAACCGAACTCATCTCCATCGTTGCTTGATAATACATGGCGAATCAGAGACAGTGAATTAGTGACAAGCTAGAGAACTCTTAACGCAATGACTTTGTCATCTTTGTTGAACTTTTTTTGAACATTTTCATTTTCATTTTTATTTCCCTCACCGTTTTGTATTGCCTTGTCATTGGAAATAAAAAAAAATGTAGGAAGTAAATATAAGTGTACTGCAAAATTCTAAGAAAGAAAACTGATGCATAGAAATGGAGTTATTTATTATAAAATTGTTTCAATATTTTTTTTTTACGGTATAAGATAAATTTTTGCAATAATTCCAGAAGATAATATGAAAAGAAATACTTGCTTCCCCCTTTGATCTAGAGAATAGCATTGGTGTACCAAAGCTACATCTTCTATTCTTCCAATCTTTATTAAAAAGAAACAATGATTCAAGTTCTACTTTAGTAAATTGTAGGGGGCCATTAATCCTGTTCGATCTACTGACGTTTTTAGGTTTTAATTTAGGTTGACTTTAGGTTTCTAATTTTAGGTTTATTTCAATAAAGCATGATATAAAAATCAATAAATATTTCAATTTGTCTTTTTTTAATTATAAAATAAAAACATGAGAAGAACTGGAATACAAGTAACACATAATGTCAAAACTAAAAATGTGTTTTTTTATTCCTACTTTGCAAATAAAATATTCATTATTATTATTACAAAATTAACAATTATCATTGTTTTAGTTTAATTTTAAAAATCAAATATCAATGCATAACTTTAAGAACCGAAATTCTTTACCATATGTTCAAAGTTCAGTTTCTAAATATGGTAAACAAATTCATTTTTTACGGTTCAAGTAATTTTACATACAGTTTTGTACATTGTAGACATTTTAAATGGTAATTTTTTAAATTATTATGTTTTTTTATAATAAATACAACAATGATAATCAAGAAAGAGAAAAATCAATATTTAAAGAAAAGCTGTTATATTGGAGTAGAAACTTGCATATAAATTATATTAGCTTTGCTTTGGATGAACCAAAATTTAAACAGTTTAAAGGAACTGAAAGGATGAATTTTGAAAAATTCTTCTTTGAGCTGAGTATCGATTTTTAGGACGGAAGGGGGGATACAGTGCTTTTAATTTAATGTATTGGAAAAGGCTTAGAAGTTTTTTTTTTGCTCTACTGCTTTAGCTAATCAGACATGAAATTGAAGCACAATGGTTTAACCTCCTCATAAAAGATCCAACAAAAAAATTTGATGTATCCTATTTTACAAAATGGTATGGTGATATGTTTTTAAAATTACAAGAAATACATTTGTCTAACATAGTACTGATGAGTGAAAATCCTACACTTTTCCTTTTTTGCGGACATCAATTTGTCCGTCAATACCTCTATTCAATATACGGGTTCAATATACTGGGTCTGGTACATAAAGTAATAAAAAATGAAATTGTTTCTGAATTTATTTCTTTTCTTCTATCTTTGGTTACCGAAACAATTATATTTCTAAAACACATTCGTATCTTATAATAGAAATAAACACAAGAAAGGGAATCATTTATTTTAAAATTGACCGCATATATATATATATATATATATATATGAAATATATATATATATATATATATATATATATATATATATATATATTTAAAGGATTCTGATGCATTTGTGCAGTAATTCCTGAATGCTTATTCGAGTTTAATAGAAAGAAGCCTGCCTAGTATAATACCACTACCCTAACGTTTAAGGAAGAGTAATGCTAAAGAAAATTCTCGAATATACATTTCAATACATGTAAGAGCGTATGAATAGATATAACATTTTTAGTAGTCAGTATGGGTTAAAAAAAACATTGATTTTCCCCATTTCTAATAAGAATCGGATATCTAAATTTGCCACATCTTTTCTTAAGATGTGATACATCTTACTTTTCCCAAGGAATGTCCCACTGGAAACAGCAATAAGAAAAACAGCCGTTCAAATTCCCTCACGAGACAAAAGAATGAACGAAGAAAAGAAAAATACATTTATGCTAGAATTGAGTGTTTTTCTTTTTATTCGTGACCTAGATTATTCGACCTCAAATAAAACAAAAGAAAAAAAAAAGGGCACAGAAAGTAAGCGACTTTGCTGACACAATCGATTATGTGCTAGCCTTCTCTTCACTCCAAAGGATTGCTTCGTTTTTCAGAAACATCGAATGAGTTGTTAATACGAACGTGATTGTTTTTGAACTTCCCCCAAAAGCAAGCATTTATTTATTTTCTGCGATGAAATGTAAGCGTTAATCTGAGGATTACTTTCTAAGGCTTATATTCAATTAATTCGAAGAAATGTTTATTATTTTAGATTGGCTGTAATGTTTCTTTTAAGATGTAGGGAACTGCTTTAATTTTTTGTAAAGTTGTGACAAGAAAAGATGAATGTAATGCTAGATGATAAATTAATATTGCAATTTTTTAAATAAATTAGTTTGTTGTGATAAATCCTGTATTTGGTTTGTCACTCTACAATCATTTCTTGTGTACTTTTATTTAATTAAGCCAGTACCTATAGTTTAATGTGGATTTTGAACCACTAACAAACATCAATACCATATTCAAAGAATCAATGTGAAGCTTGTGGTAACATAGGCTAGAGAGCTAGCAAATTGACCATCAGACCCATCCTATATTGATTGACAGAACTATTATAGCACTATTATTAAGAACAACCATAAGGTCTGTCAACAGATGAAAATAATCATTTGTATAGGTTAATTATAAAACATATGAATTGTTGAATTGGTTAAAGCAAATATACAGAAGGTTTAATTTTCCATTACTCTAAATGCCTACAAAAACATTTATCCATTTCCAATTGAAATATACATTTTCAATTGAAATATACATTTTCAATTGAAATAAACATTTCCGATTGAAATATACATTTAAATTGAAATATACATTTCCAATATATTTAAGGGCGTATGAATGGATGTAACATTCTTTAGCTGTCCCTATTTAAAAAAAATGCATTGATTTTTCCCATTTATAATAAGAATTGGATATCTAAGTTTGCCACATCTTTTCTTAAGATGTGATACATCTTACTTTTCCCAAAGAATGTCCCACTGGAAACAGCGGTAAGAAAAACAGTCGTTCAAATTCCCTCACGAGACAAAAAAGAATGAACGAAGAAAGAAAAAAAAAACATTTATGCTAGAATTGAGTGTTTTTCTTTTTATTCGTGACCTAGATTATTCGACCTCAAATAAAACAAAAGAAAAAAAAAAAAAGAGTCCAGAAAGTAAACGACTTTGCTGACACAATCTATCATATGATAGCCTTCTCTCTTCACTCCAAAGGATTGCTTCGTTTCAGAAACATCGAATGAGTTGTTAATACGAAAGTGATTATTTTGAGCTTCCTTAAAAATAAGTGTTTCTTTTCAATGAAATGTAAGCTTTTAATTTGGAGATTACTTTCTAAAGCTTATATTCAATTAATTGGAAGAAATATTTGTATGTTTTTAGTATTCTAGATTGCTTGTAATGTTTCTTTTTAAGATTTAGGGAATTGATTTATTTATTTAAAAATTGTGGCTAGAAAAGATTAATGCAGTTTTAGATGATGAATTATTGCAATTTTTTTAAATAAATTATTTTTTGTGATAAATCCTGTATTTGGTTAGCTGTTCTACGGTCATTTTTTTGTGTACTTTTGGTTAATAAACCGGTACCTACAGTTTAATGGGGATTCCAACCAACTAACAAACATCTGAAGCCTGTAGTAATATAGGCCAGACAGCTAGCCAAATGGCCATCAGACCCATCCTGTATTGATTGATAGAACTATTATAGGACTGTTATTTGAACAATCATAAGGTCTGTTAACAAATAAGAATAATAATTTGTATAGGATAATTAGGAAACATGTGAATTGCTGAATTGGTTAAAGCGAATACACAGAAGGTTTTAATTTTCCGTTACCCTAAAGTTATACAAAAATATTTATCCATTTAGAAAATATTTTTGTATTGAAATTACATTCCAATACTGAAATATACATTGAAATTGCAAATACTGAAATTGAAATATACATTAAACACTTGTAAGGGCGTATGAATAAGTGTAACATTCTTAATTGTCTGTATTTGAAAAAAAATTGCTTTGATTTTTCCCATTTCTAATAAGAATTGGATATCTAAATTTGCCACATCTTATTTTTCCCAATTAATGTCACACCAGAAACAGCAATAAGAAAAACAGCCTTTCAAATTCCCTCACGAGACAAAGAATGAACGAAGAAAAAAAAAACATTTATGCTAGAATTGGTGTTTTTCTTTTATTCGTGACCTAGATTATTCGACCTCAAATAAAACAAAAAGAAAATAAAAAGAGTACAGAAAGTAAAGCGACTTTGCTGACACAATCGATTATGTACTAGCCTTCTCTTCACTCAAAGGATTGTTTCGTTTCAGAAACATCGAATGATTTGTTAATACGAACGTGATTATTTTGAGCTTCCCCCAAAAGCAAGCGTTTATTTATTTTCTTCGATGAAATGTAAGCGTTAATCTGAGGATTACTTTCTAAAGCTTATTTTCAATTAATTGTAAGACATTTTTGTATGTTTTTGAATATTTCAGATTGGTTGAAATGTTTCTTTTAAGCTTTAGGGATTTGCATTAATTTTATTTTAAAATTGAATACATGCACGACGATTTCTTGCACATTTCCATATAAAAATATCAATTAGTATAGCAATGAATAGATTATTTTTATGAATATATTTATTCTTATAATTATTGTGAGGTGTTTTTGGTTTATTTATCTGTTTAGATATTTGTGAAATAAAAATATGCAAAATGAGAGAAGGGTAAATGTATATATTTATATTTCAACTATTATTATTCACCCATTTTACACATATATATATATGAGTGTGTGTATGTGCATGTGTGTGTGTGTGCAAATATGTAGGAGAAAATGTTTACGTTAACAAAATTTCTAACTATCATATACACATTTGCTTTCAAGAAGTAATTAATATTGCAAATTTTTAAATAAATTATTTTTATGATAAATCCTGCATTGATTGAAAGAACTGTATTGATAAATCATGTATTGACTGATTTCCAACATTAAAATTTCCTAATTGTTCTTTTACATGCGTACACGGACATATTAACTTCTATTCACTTTAAACCGTAGGTCCTGATCTAATATGACAGTAGAGTGTTGGGAGTAGGGCTGACGACTTTACCCATGTAAAAAGAAAATAACTCCTATCTCGAAATCTATCTCGAAGTAGGGAGAAGAAACTACCACCATGTAAATTAATTACCACCTGGGCTATTGCGCCAATGAAGAAGTAGAAGAAGATATAGACAAATCAAAGAATATAAATTATGTATTAAATTTAAGACTTAACCTATCTCGCAGTTCAGAGATAACAAATGCAATTTATTTACACGATTACTCAAATAGTGGCACACATTAATGTCTTCTTTAGTAACGAAATAAGGAAGTAATTTCTTTCAAAAACGAGGCAGTAACAGAATGTATAAGTGTCTCGTATCGAACGTTAGGCTGTCATGTGGAGAATTTCAAGTTAAAAACTCCATACGATACCCAAATGTGGTGAAGTTATCTCGTCTTTCAGGAAGGTAATGTTTCTTTGTAATGTTGGCGGACAGTTCGTGGCAAGCATAAATAGAACAAACTCCGTGGATGTAATGTGAAATTGTAAAACTAGTAATTTTGAGACTTTAATAAAGATGGTGATATTTTTTTTTCGTTTCAAATGAGTTAAAACATATTATGCAGCAACGTTTTAATGTTGTACTGACATTTTTATGCTAAATCGGTAAAAAAAACATTGAATAACACAGTTTTTGTACATTTTTAGAAAAAAAAATTTCTAAGAAATGCTTTCATTCCTAGTTACGTGACCATGAAATATATGTCAAAAAGTTTTTGTTTTAGTCTCTCTCTACTTTTTCAACCAACTTTTCAGACTTGCATGCAAGAAAAAAAGCTCAATGGAAAGAAAAAAAAAACGCAACAAAGAAAAGGATCTAACTTATACGCAACGAAATAAAGAAAATAGGAAATGTAGACAAGAAAAAGACTTCACACAGTTCGTTGTTTATTTTTATACATGGATAGCCTTCTGTTCATGCAGAATCTATGATAGGATAAATATTAAAGTGACGTCTTCCAGAAGTCACTGCCACATATTTGCGTGTCAGTAAAATAATTACTACCATTGTCTGGATATAGATGCAAATGTTTATAAACTTTGTTCGCAATTGTCTTTAAGATATCTCGTTTTTAAAAGTAGTAACCACAATTAACCTCCAGTTAGTTTCGATCGATGTGACTTCTTCGCTCTGTTTTAGTTAGTAATCCCCCTGGTGCAAGAAATCCTACACCAAGTCCAGAAGACATCAATGTAAATGTAATGTGCAACTTAACTTTAGCAAGGAACTATAAAGCCTGAAGATTGACTAAACCTCTAGACAACGCACTGCGATTATATCACCAGGACCTACGGTTTAAAGTGAATTCCGAACCACTACAAGTATCAATGAAACCACCGGGACTCAAACCCGAAACCTGTAGCACCAAGTTACAGAGAGCTAGAAACTCGGCCATTCAGACCCTTTTTTGGTTCTTCAGAAGAAATTTAGAATTTGGTCACAATTTGAATAGATATTTAGCATTGGTATACATAATTTGACAAAGGATACGGTTCGTGATGTATTGTATACCTAATTCTGATATAGGATACATAATTGTGGCACATAACACGTGATTCTGATATAAGATAATAATAACTACATGATTTTAACGCAACAAATATAATTCTAACATATGTATAGGACATACAATATATAATAAGGATAAATGAAATGTGGGGTAATAGGGTTTATAGGGTGGGGTAATTAGTTGAAAGCGAAATTATTTTATGAAGAAAAATTTCCCCTTTAATTAATTAAAATTTATATAATAACACAATTTTTTTTTTAAAGAATGCATAATCCGAAAATAATACAAATAAGAAACATTTATATTTTATGAAATATAGTTTGATAATTAGTCTCCGACTTTTCTGGATAAATATAATATAACACTGGAATATCAGAAAGAAGACATAATGAATGGCAAACTACTAAAGGTGCAAACAAATTAAGTAGATAATTGGCAAACGTTGTGATTTTAATTGCTTTATTTGGCCACATTTATGCAATAGTTTTTATTAGGAAATTGTTAGATTAATTGTTAAATAAAACATAATTGATGACAATTGTTTGATACTATAATTGAGTACCATTCGTGTGTTTGTATCCTTGTGTACCCTAATTCGTGCCATTCGTGTGTTTTTATTCAGATAATTTACAATGTTTTCCTTTAAAATTTTTCTCTTTTTTTTTTTTTGGCTATCAAAAATTTTAAACCATAACAAAACAATATTTTCAGATAGTAAACGAATGGCGATTATAATCATTCCTGTAAATCGACAATGATTTGAAATGAAACTTATTTAAACTCACTTTCCTAAGATGTTTCATGATATTTTTAATGCAATTTATAAGCATAATGAGAATGCGATATCAGTAGTGTCCTTCAAATTATCAATTCTAAAACACTAAAGATTAAAAGAAATTACAAAAACCAAAATTTAAACAATGTTACAAAACCATTACAAACATCTTTTGAAACAATATTCGTAATCATTCAAATGTTTTTTTTTTTTTTTTTTTTTTTTGCCATTTGACCTGTGGAATTGAGTCCTATGGATAATTATAACAAATGAAAAAAAGGCCCGAATCAATCATTTATATAAAAAATAACAGTAAACGGCATACATTTCTTCTTCAGTGTCAATTGTAATTCGTGAAAGATATATGTTTTTACAAAACCCTTCTTTTAAAAACATCAATCAAAAAACGATAATATTTTTAAAAAGTATTATTAAATTGCTTGTTGGCTTTTATTTTTAATACGCTTTTATGGGTTTCACCTGTATGTTTGTATGTAACTAACTCTTTGGGCTCGATTTTGACCTACTTTAAGAGATAAGATTTATTTTAAACGTTGTAGACTTATCAAGGACCGACGACAATAAAATATTTTGATAAGTTTGTTATCTCATCATGATTCGGATAGCCAGGATTAGCGATTTTTATTTTAACTTATGAAGAGTAATTTAACCCATTTAGAATGAAAGTATCTAAAAAGTACCTTTAGAATGAAAGTATCTAAAAAAAAAACTACCTTAGAATGAAAGTACCTACTGAAAGCACCTACTGAAAGCACCTAAGACATTCAAACCTACGTGGGACAGTAGCACAACGCATAACGCGCCGGACCGCGGTTCAGGAGATTCCCCTATTCGAATCCTGGCTGTCTTGACATATTCGCATTTAACTTTTGTTTTACTCACAACTAAATTATTGTAAGAACTATAGTTCCAGTCTTTCGTACCACGACGTCATTAAAATATTATAGTTTAAAAGCACGCTTTTAGAGTTAATCTAACTAAAAGTAAAAAAAAAAAAATATTAACATAAGAATAAAATTACTGACGAGAAAATTAGTGTCACTGTTCTAAAAGCGCGGGGTGCTCGATATCAATTGTTATAATTTTTCACTAGTTTCATTCCGAAACAATTATTTTTTACTTTTTAGTTTGATTAACTCTAAAAACGTGTTTTTTTAATTTTTTTAAACTATAACTTATTTTTTTTTTTTAATTAAAAGTGCCTTGTCTGGTAACAGAAAAAAAAACATATTTGTAGTGTGGTAAATTTTATTACGATATAAAAGTTTGAGATTTTCAAATAATTTGCCTTAATTAATATAAATTGGCTGAATAAAGAAATTATAATTACCCAAAAATTCAAAAAGAAATTTTTTTTTTATACATTTTGTCTGCTAGCATTTATTTTTTTATAAGCACGATTTGATTAAAAATTAAACATAAGACATTAAACACATTTTTATAAAAAATAAAAAACTAATACCACCAAGTTGACAACTACTGGTCATCTAAGAAATATATCTGGACACAACTTTTGTAATGTTGATGAAAAATTTGCTAATCAAAGTTATTGTACATAATATGTAATATTATAGTAATAGTTTTAAACATATTGTTTTAAAAATAAATATATATTTTTAGCTGTTATATTTCCAAATCCTAATGCTAAACTTTGACACTAATGATAAACTACGAAATGCAATATTCGATTTACATTATGAAAACTTGAGTCGGAAAGGACATTGACATATAATTTGATTTATTATGTCTACCTAATTACAATACTTTACTCGGTAACAGATTGTTTAGAAATATGCATTAGTATATTTCCTGTTTCACGCAAGTTACAAATTGATTTGAAACAGACGACTAATAAACATTCTTAATCGATGAAATGATATGTATAGTGTGATTGTTTTATAATAGATAAATAAAAATAAATATTCTGTCATTACAACGATCAAACAGTTTATATATACAGGGCGTTCATAATAAAAAAAAAAAACCACTATAATTGCTAAATTGTTCAATCTAAACAATAATAAAAAAAGAAATTTATCTTAGAGATTATTAGAATAATTTCATTGATTCTTATTGTTCGAATATATTTTTTTCCAAAATTTTTTCTGAAGGTATCAGTTCAAAGAAGATTCGTACGTATTGATTCATTCTGTCTTCAGTAAGCATAGTTTATTTTGCATTGTCTTGATTGTGTAACAAACACATCGATAACTTTTATTTTGTCGTCTCTTTCAGAAATACTTGTCACCAAAAATAATATATGATATATCTAGCGCTGAATAAGACATATTTTATGGTATTGATTTGTTGATTATAATGTTTTTGCAACTTGAATGTATTTTTACACGAACAAAAGACAGTTTACAACATTTTTTCAAACTGTTGTAGTTAATTTTCATTATAATATAATTTATTGTACATAATTTTAGCTTTTTCTAAACTAAATCAATATATGACCTCAGTATATTAGAAAAGTTTTCACATCACTAATATTATTTAATATGAGTTGTTTCAATCAATACTTCTGTACGCTCACCGAGTGTTTATTTAATTAAACAAAACAAATATTCTATCGTAGATACGTTTACATTTTTAAAACAAAAGTTTTTAAATAGTGCGTTACTTTTAAGCTTGATAATGAATTAATTCAGGAAACATAAAATATGTAAGATATTCATATTAAAATATATGTAATATATTTAGATTTTCCAATCAATTTTCCATTTGTGTGCTGATAAAATTCATATAAAGACTTTGTTTCAATTTAAAGCTTGAACAAAGCTTACATCCTTTACAATCCATATCCTTCACGGCTCCAATTTTTTTATCAACATTATCATAAGCGTGGAATCGATTTAATTTCAATTTTTGTACAGCTTATGAACTAAAAATAATAAATCAAAAATTGTAACATTATTTCGAACATTTGAACTATCTTACATTAAAATAAATTTTATATACTCCCCTTTATCAAAAATTTAGTATTTTGAAGAATTACAATTTTCTTCTGTATCTTGTTGCAAAAAGATATCATAACTATAATTCTCCGTTAATCTCTATGTTAAATGGCTATAAAATTGTGATCGCTTAAGTAATCATTATAACGTTGATTAATTGGTGGTCATCAGAAAACAATATAAGACATCGTTGTAGGGTAAAAATAGTACAGTTCATTTAATTTAGATTACTGCATCACAATTCTTTTCTTCTGCATCATAATTCAATAAGCTGAAGCAATAAGTAAGATGTATAAAACATCAATACAGTTTTGGAGGCCAAAATGTATATTAATAAAGAATTATTAACTTAACAAATTCTCCTTAAATCTCTATGCTAAATTAATTTAAAATGGTGGTTTCTTAAGTAGTCATTATTAAGTTGTTTGTTGGTCGATCGGTGGTCGATAGAAAAGTATATAAGACATCATTGTAGTGCAAAAACAGAACAGGTCGTTAACTTAAATTACTTTTCTTCTGCATGACAATTCAATAAGATAGAGCAATAATTCAGATGTAATGACTATAAAATAGTGGTAGCTTAAGTAACCATTATAACGTTGTTTGGGATCAATTGACGTGGTCGACAGAAAAGTATATAGGGCATCGTTGTAGAGTAAAAACAATACAGGCTCGTTAACTTAGATTACCTTTCTTCTGCATCATAATTCAATAATATGGAACAATAAGTCAGATGTATAAACACATCAATAAAGTTTTGGAGATCAAACTATACATTAATAAAGAATTGTTAAACTGTCTTTATGTTAAATTTTTATGTACATTTATTTTTTTATTTAATTTTTTAGATGAAAACTAATATAAAAATAAATGCTATGTTAAACACAGTAAAATAATAAGATTTTAATTCTCTTAACATAATTACGAAATAATAAAAAAAGGAGTTTGATAGAAATCCAATGAACTCTTAAAAGAGGTCGATAGTTAAAACACTTTGTGCCCTGTACTAATACGTATAGGCATTTTAAAGTATAAACTCTTAATGGAACCCATAGTCAAAAGAAATTTGGCATTCTCTGATCTCAAACGTATAAGCCATAACATGTAAGCATATTGCTATTTAATGTACTAATAATGACACATACAATCAATATTATATTTCCATTGATAATCGTTAAACTATTAAAACTTGTTGTGTGCATTTCTATGTTATAGTTGTTTGAAGCCAGTGAAATAATATCCATTTATTCTTCATTATTCAATCCAATGGAAGGCATGTTTAAACTCCAATACTCTAAATTGTAAACACATACTGGTAAGAATTAGGTTAGCAGAATTGTCTAATTTTACATTCCCTTCATCTATTGCAAAATATTAATGGATTTTTCTTATAACAGAATTACATATAAAACTAAATTCTTTTCATAATTTAAACCAAAATTAATGTGCATGCCTAGTATTAAATGATCATCAATAAATAAACACAATGGACAACTTACCAGACCAGACACCGTTATGTTCTCTGAACTGCTGAGAGGTAGAACATCTGTTGCAATAAGTCCTTCCATCGCTTGCGTCAATTCCCACGTTGTGCACGTGGTGTTCTGATCTCGAACTTCCCACCATCTCTCCTGGTACATCCCAACGATGATCCACTGGTACCTCCGGCCGTACATCTTCAGCTTGTAGGCCTGCGAATAGATTAAATTAATATAATTCGAACTATTCCTCTTGAGTTTCGTATGGTTTAACAATTAAAACCTTTCAATCCTATAAATAACAAAGATTTGAAATAGGGGTGAATTAATGCGACTAAATATTTAACATATCTAAGAAACCAAACTGTATTTCATTTATAATACTGCCATACATGTTAAATATCTTTATAGAATAAATTTGAAGGAATAAAAAATGGATAAAACACAATGCTATAAAATGCAATAAAATGAAGCAAACAAAATTTAGAAGGTAAATAAATTGGCTAGGTAAAAAATCATATTTTCTTCACGCAGAAAAATAATAACAAGTATTAACAGTTACTAGTGCTCTGGCTCTAGGTGCTACAGGATAGGTTTTATTCCCAACAGTTCCATGGGTGTTTGTAGTGGTTCGGAATCAAATTTAAGCCGTAATTACCGGTCTAATATGACTGTTAGAGTGCTTAGGACTGGCAACCCTACCCTGTAAAAGAAAAACATATCCTGCCTCGACATCTGCCAGTAAGCAGATGCCCTTGCCCACCATGGGGTTGGTACATCAAATATGATGAATAATAGTTTGATTTTGTTTTTTCAAAACAGAAAAGCATTTCATAATATACAAAATCATCAACATCCTTATCGCAAGTCCCAAGTTGGACCAAGACCGTCTGCTAGCAGATTTCGAGACAGGGGAAGTTTTCCTTTGACGGGGTAGGCTTGTCAGATTTATGCCAAGGGATCTACAATCATATTAGATCGGGATCTATGGATAAAGCGGATTTTTGCCATTGCAAACATCTATGGCACAGAAAGCGATTCGAACCCGAAACCTATGGCAACGAGCACCAGAGCGCGAGCTACTCAGCCCTCAGGCTCCTAATATGTAAATAGTTAAACTTAAATTAATTATCTTTGATAGTTAGAAGATATTTTTTTCTTTTTCACATCTACTTTTTACCTTGCTAATATATATAATTCCATATAATATATGTCATTACAATAATTCATACATGTAATTTACATTATATTACTTCATACGCAATACTTTACTTCATTTATAAAAAGAAGACATGCATATCAAAATATATATCTTCACATTATATGCAGACATGCATATCCTCACATTATATGTAGACATGCATATCTTCAAATTTTATTTAGACATACATATCTTCACTTATCAAAATAGCTCATCTATGAATGGTTTAAGCATTTCGTTTAACTATAAACATACAAATACAAAACTCGGGAATTATACGAATAAAAGGTTCACTGAATAAAAAAAATTTTATTCTAGTATTAAATAATAAATTTTTTTTTTTTATTTAAATGTATTTTATATTCTTCTAAACTAAGAACGAATGCTAATAAAACTTATTTTTTTTTTCCTAAAAAAATAAAACTTATTTTATAAAGAAAACATAACAAAATGAATATTAATTTAACTACTATACTTAACATTCTTTCATCAATATATTTATAAGGCAAATAAAGTACATGTAAAAAATAACAAAAACTTATTTTTCCTATTCGATGAAAAAAACAAACATTATTTTTACGTTTTCTTTTCACTTATTACAATACTTTTTTGCCTTAGAAAGAAATCGAACTAATGTTTTTCCCTCCTTTTCTTGCTGTTGCCATAATCTGTCAGAAAAATGTTTATTCAAGAAACATTTATTTCAATCAAAATCGTCTGCTATATTTTGGGTATTCTATAGAACGTTATTTTATTTTTCAAATTGTCTGCTTGACAAAAATGGGATTTGTTTTTTTTCTAGTCAACAACTATGACAATTTGAAAAAGCATTCGTCTTTTTAATGTACGTTAATATAACTATTTTTTTTTCTTGTATTGCAATTTTTTCATTCTTTTAATGTAATTTTAGAAAAACTTTTGACATTTATACATATGATATATATAGGAGCGAATCATTTTGAGAAAGATTCAATATTTGATTTCACTTTTTAGTTTCAATACAATTTCAAATAATATATAAAATTTTTTTTTGTTCTTAAAAAAGAAATGATTCTACATTAAAAATTAAAATATGATTTATTGACATGACCTCATATGTTAAAAATACTAATGAAGGCATTTAAAAAATGAAAACATTATTTTTATAAAGTAAACACGAATTATTCAAATATATAAATCAAAATTGTTAATAAAAACATATTTCTTATATATATTAATAAATTTTAATTTCAATAAAAATTAAATTTCAGAAACATTATGTTTTGTTTTTAAAATGATAGATATTTTTGAGCAAAATATTTAAGTTAAAATAAATATATTTTTTTTATGTTCATAAATAGTTAAAATTTCACTAGAATGAAAAATTTGATCCTGAAAATTTAATGAGTTTATATTGATTTAATTAATACTCAACAGATGAAAATAAATTGAATAAAAATTGTATTTTTATTATATTTATTATTCAACCTCAGAAAACATTAAAAGATTATAGTTAAGTTAAGAAAATATTTATATTAGCTAAAAGTGTTTAAATTTATTAATCATAATTAAAAAATAAATAATAAAATAATTATAGGGCTTACTAGAAAACTGTCTATTTTAAAAACTGTTTATTTATGTATTTAACTTTGCATGAATAAATGAATATAATTTAAAAATATTCATAATTTCTAAACTTTGATAGATTGTGTAATGTATTTAAAAATTAAGAAGATACTGCTTAAAACTTTCACTATAATTTTAACTTGATTGCTGTATAAAAATATTATCAAGAAAATAAATTGCTAAAAATTAAATTTTTATAATTTAATTCAATTCAAATCAGAATTACACTTTGTCAGCATTTTCTAAATAAACTAATTAATTAAGTTTAATTAATTATTTAATTAAACTTTTATTATTGAATATCGCTCATTAAAGTGACGAATTAATATTTATAATATCTTGGAAGTTTTTCTTCCTTTAATTTAAAAAATCAATAAAATTCAAAACATATAAACTGTCTAAACGATTATGTATAAAAATAGAGGTAAAAATAAATTAATAATTAAAATAAAATAAGGATTTTTCTAAGTTATTTTTTTAAAAAAAAAACATTTCCCCGCTTTCTTTATTTAACTAAAGTAAATAGAAATTTTGAATAAATTTTTTATAAATATATACTAATTATCTGTAATTTTCGTCGTTTTTTCCAACAAAATAATCGTTTCAAATTTATCTAAATACTATATATCTATTGTACTGCAAAGTGAGGTCTTATAAGACAAAATTCGATGAAATATAAAATAATTTTTGTAAAACATTTCTATTTCTCAGAATGAAAAATTGAAAATAAATATTGGGCTCTAACATTCATTATTCTTTTATATAGCACCATACATACACCATTTATTTTTTTTCAGAAAATTTAAGTAAATATTAAATTTTATATTTGAATGATTATTTTGAATTATAAAAAATTTTCAATTTTTAAAGAAAGGCAGCAATAAAAAAAAAGAGTGAAATTAACGTCTCAAACATTAACAAGATTCAGTAAAATCAACGAATATTGAGCAATTAAATTAACCAATCCAGAAAAGTTCAGACAAAGAAGATAATCCTAATTCATTATGGAGTTTGTTAGGAAAAAATACAATGATATATTACCAGAGAAATATGACCTAAATATCAATGATTAGTGTCAGTTAAGCTTGTCAGTAAACAAGTACTTTTATTACATTGGCATTTAAAGCACATACACAACAAAAAATATTTCTACTAAGAAAAATCAAATAAGTTTTCAATTCGTATACACTGAAACAGATATGCCATCTTCACTTCACTTTTGAAAACAGTGACTTCAATGTTCCTCTCTAATTGAGAACTCTTGCATGATAGCCATGCATGTTACAGGTAATTTAATTTTTTTTCCATTAAATGAAATTATAATTGAATATCACTCTGTTTTTAGAAAGAAAATTATTTTTTAAAGCATCGAGAACATGGTGTACCATTTATTTATCAGATTGTTAATCCACCTTATGGATAAGAGGAAATTCCTTCTAGTGAGTCATTGATGGGAAACTATGCTGCATTTTCGTATTACATGGTGAAAAATCAGGGAATCTTAGTGCTAATTTAACTTTAAGATGGGGTGAGATTTCTTTGAAGAGGTTGTTTGTGGATAACTAAAACGCATTTAGTGCATTATGGAAAAATAAAACACTCAGAAACATGCTTTTGGTTTAATTGTGTGATAGAGAAGAGATTTCTCAGTGAGTCCGTTCATGGGCAACTATCCAGCATTTACGTGCCATATGGGGAAAACAAAAAAAAATGTAACAAGTAATATAAAAAACAAAATTTTAAAGTCAGTTCCTACTTTTTTTCACTCTATTGCAGAAAGTCCTTTATAAATAATTTTCATTCATTTTTTTAAGTTTATCTGGAGCCATCTATTGGTAGATATATGCAACTTAAATCTAACAAAAACTAAAATTAATTATTAAATTTAATTAATGAATTAATATTTGAAAAAACTGTATGAACATCCAGTGTCATCCACTAGAAGTTAAAAAAATGTATTTGAACTTGAGTGGATGAATAAAAAAGTATTTTATGAACGATTGAAAATTTGAACAAGATATATATAGGGAGAGTGTGAGCTAATAGAAGGAAGGAAGAAAAAGTACTAATGGTTTAATTGTAGTATGGGGAGAGTAATTTTTCGTTAAGTCATTCATGAGTAACTAAAATGCAATGTTTCACGTGAAAAAATTCCACTGTAGCTTTATTTAATGCTCGCTGCAAGATTGTAAAACACGAGTTCCAGAAGGTACCAAGTCTCCCCATTACTGAATGATATGACTGCAATGAACGCGATCAGTAGTGTTTAAAATCGGAATGTCTTGCTCACTCTAGTAATAAATTAATTTCTCGGTTTGAGTGGTCATTATCATTTCTATCGTTTAACATTACAAATAGAAAAATAAAGAGTGTTGCATATCCTAATTTTCAAACTGAATTAGAAAAGAAGATTATATAAATCAACTTTTAGTCAAATTATGAAGGAAAAATAATAGATATTGTTTTAGAAAAATGACTATTCAGAAATCCATCAATAGAATTTTAGAAAAAATGATATTCAGAAAGCAGAAAGCCATAAAATTTTTTTTTAAAAAATGACTATTCAGAAATCCATAAATAGAATTTTAGAAAAATGACTATTCAGAATGTCATGTAATTCCTTTCAGAAAAAAGTTTGTCTTTATATTATTTGAAAAAAAAAATATCAGTAAATAGCCCATTTGCTGAATAATAAATAAATTGGATAAAAAGCAAAAATGTAAATTACCGCATTGCCTGACATTTTTGCTCATTATACTATGTATTCTGTATTTTTAAAATAATAGGAGAAATATAATATGTTGTTTTGTTAATGTTTCTAAATAGTCATTTTTTTAAATCCTCTTGATGGATGTCTGAATAGTCATTTTTCTAAAATTAAATTTATTGATTTCTGAATAGTCACCTTTCGACAAAGAAATTTATTATTTTTTTCTTCATAGCTGGACTAAAAGTTGTTTTATATGATATTTTTTTCTAATTCAGTTTGATAGTTAGGGTATTCAAATCTCTTTTTAGTTCATTAGATAAACCGATAATTAAAACTAAAATGAATAGTGAAAAAAATTGCCATTTTTTTTTTTCTTTTTCAGTCTCTTCCAGAAAAACATCTTGCTTATAAACTTTATTTTCCAGATTACAAAAGGAAAGTAAACGCATAAAACTCAAAAGACTGAATCGACCGCAGGAGGTATATGCTTTCAATTTTAGATGATCCGTGATTACAATAAATATTTCATGGGATGTTTTAGATTCCCCTTTGCCCTTATCCATAATGCATTTCAAAGATTGGAAAACACTTTTAGAGGCGAATCCCTATAAAATTATGATGGAGAGCATCAATATTTGAATATTTTTCATTAGCTAAAATGTGTATTGACAGAAAAGTTTTGATTTTTAATGCAAAGTTTTGGATTTTAAAATGAGAATAAATCTTGGTTGTAATGTGATTGGCATTGCGAATATAAAAAAATATTAAATGCTATAAGATAGTTTTATTTATTGGAGGTGATATGCCCAAACACTCGATGAATGACCCAATGTCATTTTGCACTAGAACTGAAGAGATGTAGCAGGTTCAACAATATTACCTTATAGATATAGCATGCCTACTATGGTGTGGATATTTTTTTAAGGCTGGTACGCTGCACATACAATCTTGTCATTTTCATAGTTCATAAAACACTTTCCGAGGACTCACTCAAGGTTCATACACAAAAGTTTCATACACTAATGTTGAAGTCTTTTCAAATGATGGGCAATTCCGCATTAAATTTAGATTAATTAATTATAGTGCAGTACCCAGTCCTCTTTATCTACCCATAGTCCTAGATAAATGCTTGTATGCCCATCCTAGGTATATTTTATATTATTTTATTTGTAGGTCATTCATGGTACATCGTGTTCCAATGCTGTAGGCCACGAGCAACTCATCAACAAGTCATAAATGAGGGCATTACCTAATTCATGACTAACATCTGAACTAATATAATTTAGGATTACCTCAGAATATAGATATATGCATATCTATAATGGTACTAATGCGTTATCCAATATAATTAAGAAGTAATATTTTGACTAGCATTATTCTGGATTAACCCCATCTTATACCAGTGGCGATTAATATATTAACTAACATATTTCAGAATTAATGATTTATATAACGCTATTTAGCACTAATACTTTCATGAACATCATTCAGAACTAATTTCAGCTTAGATCCATCAGAAAAAATATCTACATAACACTATTTAGAGCTAGTGTCTTAAATAGCACTATTTAGGACTAACGTTAGATTATAACATTTGGGTCGAATGTCTTAACTAATATCATTCAGGACTGACGTCAGTTTATAATATTTAGGCTGAATGTCTTAATTAACACCATTCAGGACTAATATCATAAATAAAACTATTTAGACTTACCTCATATTATAGAATTCTGGAGTAATGTATTATCCATAAAATTCAGCATTAATACGTTTATGGAAACCATTTAAAACTAATTTCAGCTTACATAATTCAGGAATAAAATCTTATATAACACCATTCAGAACTAGTGTCTAAATAACACAATTTAAGACTAACGTCATATTACAACATTTGATCCGATTGACTTAATTAACACCATTCAGGATTAATGTCAGAATATAATATTCAGATTGCATGTCTTAACTAACACTATTCAGAACTAATGTCAGGTTATAACATTTGAACGTATGTCTTACACCATTCAGGACTAACGTCATTTGAAGATGTCTTACACCATTTGAACGATTATAAATGTCTTACACCATTCAGGACTAACGGATTATAACGTTTGAAAGTCACTATATAACACTTGGGCAGAATGTCTTAAGTAACACAATTCAGAACTAATGCAGTACTTAATGAACTAAAATACAGTTAAAAAAAAATTTCACTTTGAATAATAAATAATATCAGACAGTAATTTTACCATATTTTTATAAAGTTTCTCTCGAAGGAATAACATAAAAAGAAAAGATCCCCACAGATGAAATCAGAAATAAAAGAAACATGAAGACATTCTACTGGAGAGACTGAATTTAAATTACTGCTAATCTACATTTTTATGTTAAAATACTAGATAAAAATTCCAGTTAATGAAGATAATGAGGTTGAATTGTAAATATCTCTTAATACTCAATATCGATTAAGCGATTTTAGAAAAAAGTGATAAAAACCTCCTTCATAATTCATATTGGGAAGAATAACTCTTCATGCATCTATGGAAATGAAATTCCACATTTTTGAAACGAATCAGAAGAAAGTCAAATCCTTTGTTTTACTCTTATATTTCTCATTAATGTCATTTGCAAAGTTTCTTGCGTGAATGAATGTAATGAAGTGCTAATCCTTATCACTTAAATTCAGCAAAAAAGTTTCTCAAAAGTGTGGACGGTATAACAAATGACTTTTTGAATTCTTTTTCTGTTTTGATGTTTTCTTAGAAATTTTCATTGCAGATATATTTTGTTCAGAAAATTAATTCTATTTACATCCTTTAAATTTTTATTTTAAGTTAATTTTTTAAAAATAGGAAGTAACAAATATGAGCGAATGGGGTTTATTCGTAACTTCTTTTATTCCTTGACAAACTTTGCTATTAAACTTTAATAAAAAAAGATTAAAAATGTTTAATTTTGTTTTTTACACGGGAATTTAATCTGAGCTTTAAATATTTCAGAAAGAATTACAAGTAGTATTTAAAAAAAGGTATTTATGGTACATTTTGATGACATTTTAAATTATAGATAGAGAAAAAAATGACTGTTCAGGAATTCGAATTTCTAATTAAAATTCTAAAGCAAGAAAATATTTTTTTTTTTCTCCGGCCATCTCTTACGCTAAATAACATTTTAGTTGACTTCTTTCTATGGGGTTACGTTAATGTCTTAACTAACACCATTCAGGTCTAACGTCATATTACAATATTTGAGTTGAATATCTTAACACCATTCAGTCTAACGTCAGATTACAATATTTGAGTTGAATATCTTAACTAACATCATTCAGGAATAAAAATTATAAGGCCATAAGGCCTTAAATAACATCGGTCAAGACTGATGTCATATTATAACATTTGGGTAGAATGTCTTATCTAACACCATTCAGGACTAACCTCATATTATAACTAATGTCTTAACTAACGTTATTCAGGACTGCATATTATAACATTTTGGCCTAATGTATCATTAAAATATTTAAGTCGAATATTTTAACTAACATCATGCAAGATTAACAACAGATTACAACATTTCGATCTAATTCGTAACAAGCACCATTCAGGACTAACGTCGTATTATAACATTTGTGTCGAATGTCTCAGCTAATGTCGTCTTTTATGTGTCTTTTAAGTAAAAATATAGAGTAAAACACAATTTTCTATTTGAATAATAAATCACATGAGACAGTTATATTACCATATTTTTATAAAGTTACTCTCTCGAAGCGATAACATAAAAGAAAAGATCATCAAAGATAAAATCAGAAATAAAAAGAAACCTGAAGATATTCCACTGGAGAGAGTCTGGAATTTAAATTACTGCTAATCTACATTTTTATGTTAAAAATACTAGATAAAAATTCCAGTTAATGAAGATAATGAGGTTGAATTGTAAATTGCTCTTAATACTCAATATCATTTAAGCCATTTTAGAAAAAAAGTGATAAAACCTCCTTCATAATTCATATTGGGAAGAATAACTTTTCATGCATCGATGGAAATGAAATTCCACATTTTTGAAACGAATCAGAAGAAAGTCAAATCCTTTGTTTTACTCTTATATTTCTCATTAATGTCATTTGCAGAGCTTCTTGCGTGAATGAATGTAATGAAGTGCTAATCCTTATCACTTAAATTCAGCAAAAAAAGTTTTTCAAATGTATGGACGGTATAACAAATGACTTTTCGAATTCTTTTTCTGTTTGATGAGAAATGTTTTCTTAGTAATTTTTGATTGAAGATATATTTTGTTCAGAAAAGTAATTATATTTACATCCTTTAAATTTATTTCAAGTATATTTTTTAAAAATAGGAAATAACAAATATAAGTGAAGGGGCTTATTGGTGATTTTTCTTTTTTAATCCTTGACAAACTTTACTATAAAATTTTCTTAAAAATAAGATTAATTAATGTTTTAATTATGTTTTTTTACAGTAATTTAATCTGAGCTTTGAATATTTCAAAATGATTTCCAAATAGTATTTAAAAAAAAATATTTTGGTATTTTGAATTTTTAATTATAATAAAAAAAATGAATTTTCAAAAATTCGAATTTTTAATTAAAAATGCTAAAGTTAGAATATTTTATTAAACAAATAAATGTTTAAAGCAAGAAAAATTATTATTTTTTTCTCCAGCCATTTCTTACACTAAAAACAATTTTGTCGACTTCTTTTATGGGGTTACGTTAATGTCTTTCAGCATTCAGGTCTAACATGTTCAGATTACCATATTTGAGTTGAGTATCTTAACTAACATCATTCAGGACTAACGACAGATTATAAAATGTAGATAAGGCCTAAACGTTCAGGACTGATGTCATATTATATTTGGGTAGAATGTCTTATCTAACACCATTCAGGGCTAACCTCATATTATAACATCTGAACTAACGTTATTCAGGACTAACCTCATATTATCAATGTATCATTAAAATATTTAAGTCAATATCTTTAACATCATGCAAGATTAACAACAGATTACCATTTGGATCTAATGTCTTAACAAGCACCATTCAGGTATAAGTCATATTTTAACATTCGAATGTCTTATAACATTTGGATGAATGTCTCAACTAACACCATTCAGGACTAATGTCTTTTATGAAGTATAATATAGAGTAAAACACAATTTTCTATTTGAATAATAAATCACACCAGACAGTTATTTTACCATATTTTTATAAAGTTTCTCTCGAAGCGATAACATAAAAAGAAAAGATCATCAAAGATGAAATCAGAAATAAAAAGAAACCTGCAGACATTCCACTGGAGAGACTGGAATTTAAATTACTGCTAATCTACATTTTTATGTTAAAATACTAAATAAAAATTCCAGTTAATGAAGATAATGAGGTTGAATTGTAAATTTGCTCTTAATATCAAAATCGTTTAAGCCATTTCAGAAAAAAATGATAAAAACCTCCTTCATAATTCATATTGGGAAGAATAACTTTTCATGCATCGATGGAAATGAAATTCCACATTTTTGAAACGAATCAGAAGAAAGTCAAATCCTTTGTTTTACTCTTATATTTCTCATTAATGTCATTTGCAAAGTTTCTTGCATGAATGAATGTAATGAAGTGCTAATCCTTATCACTTAAATTCAGGAAAAAGTTTTTTCAAATGTATGGACGGTATAACAAATGACTTTTTGAATTCTTTTTCTGTTTGATGAGAAATGTTTTCTTGGCAATTTTTCATTTCAGATATATTTTGTTCAGAAAAGTAATTATATTTACATCCTTTAAATTTTATTTTAAGTTAATTTTTATAAAATAGGATGTAAGAAATATGAGCGAATGGGGGCTTATTCGTAACTTTTTTTAATCCTTGAGACTCTTTATTATTAACTTTTAATAAAAATAAGATTAACGATGTTTAATTTTGTTTTTTCACGTGAATTTAATATGAGCTTTGAATATTTCAGAATGAATTACAAATAATATTTAAAAAAATATATTTATATACATTTTGATGAGATTTTAATTAAATAGAAAAAAATGACTGTTCAGGAATTTTAATTTTAATTAAAATTCTAAAGTTAGAATATTTATTAAACAAATAAATGTTTAAAGCAAGAAAAATTTTTTTTTCCTCCAGCCATCTCTTCGCTAAATAACATTTTTGTCGACTTCTTTCTGTGGGGTTACGTTAATGTCTTAAATAACAGCATTCAGGTCTAAATCCATCAGATTACAATATTTGAGTTGAAGGTTTTAACTAACATCATTCAGAACTAACGACAGATTATAAAATTAGCCATAAGGTCTTATCTAAACATCATTCAGGGATGATGTCATATTATAACATTGGGTTGAATGTCTTATCTGACACCATTCAGGGCTGTCATATTATAACGTTTGTGAGAAATGTCTTTTCTAACGTTATTCAGGACAAAAGGCAGATTATAACATTTGGGTCTAGTGTCTTATCATTAAAATATTTAAGCCGAATATTTTAACTAACATCATACAAGATTAACAACAGATTACAAATATTTGGGTGGAATGTCTTAACAAGCACCATTCAGGAATAACGTCGTATATAACATTTGTGTCGAATGTCTTAGGCAACATTTGAATGAATGTTTCAACTAACACTGATTCAGGCCTAATGTCGTCTTTTATGAAGTAAAACAAGAGTAAAACACAATTTTCATTTGAATAATAAATCACATGTGACAGTTATTTTACCATATTTTTATAAAAGTTACTCTCGAAGCGATAACATAAAAAGAAAAGATCATCAAAGATGAAATCAGAAATAAAAGAAACCTGAAGACATTCCACTGGAGACTGGAATTTAAATTACTGCTAATCTACATTTTTATGTTAAAATACTAGATAAAAATTCCAGTTAATGAAGATAATGAGGTTGAATTGTAAATTGCTCTTAATACTCAATATCGTTTAAGAGATTTCAGAAAAAAATGATAAAAACCTCCTTTATAATTCATATTGGGAAGAATAACTTTTCATGCATCGATGGAAATGAAATTCCACATTTTTGAAACAAATCAGAAGAAAGAAATCCTTTGTTTTACTCTTATATTTCGCATTAATGTCAGTTTGCAGGGCTTCTTGCGTGAATGAATGTAATGAAGTGCTAATCCTTATCACTTAAATTCAGCAAAAAGTTTTTCAAATGTATGGACGGTATAACAAATGACTTTTCGAATTCTTTTTTTCTGTTTGATGAGAAAGGTTTTCTTGGCAATTTTTCATTGCAGGTATATTTTGTTCAGAAAAGTAATTATATTTACATACTTTAAATTTTATTTCAAGTTAATTTTTAAGATAGGAAATAGCAAATATAAGTGAAGGAGGCTTATTGGTGATTTTTTTTTTAATCCTTGACAAACTTTACTATAAAATTTTCTTAAAAATAAGCTTATTAATGATTAATTATGTTTTTTTACATGAATTTAATATGAGCTTTGACTATTTCAAAATGAATTCCAAATAATACTTTAAAAAACTATTGATATAATTGAATGAAAATAAAAAATAATTATTTTTCAAAAATTCTAATTTTAATTAAAAATGCCAAAGTAAGAATAATTTATTAAATAAATAAAGGTTTAAAGCGATAAAATGTTTTTTTGTTCCAACCATCTCTTCAACTAAATAATATTTCTCTCGACTTCTTTCTTTAAGGGTTAAGTTAATGTCTTAACTAACACCATTCAGATCTAACGATTACAATATTTGATCGAAGGTTTTCAATAACATCATTGAACTGACTTTATATTATAACATTCGGGTCGAATGTCTTATCTAAACATCATTCAGGGATAACGTCATATTATAACATAAGTCAATGCTTCTCTGACACCATTCAGGACTGTCATATTATTTTATATGACTTCATTCGGGACAAAAGGCAGATTATAACAGGCTAGTGTCTTATCATTAAAAAGTCGAATATCTTAACTAATATCATAATTGATTATAATATTTGGATGAATGTCTCTAACACCATTCAGGCAGTCATATTACAAATTAGGCCAATGGCTTAACAAATGTAAGCCTAATGTCCCCTTTTAGAAGTAAAACAAAGTAAAACACAATTTTCACTTTGAATAATAAATAACACCAGACAGTTATATTACCATATTTTTATAAAGTTTCTCTCGAAGCAATAAGATAAAAAGAAAATATCACCAAAGATGAAACCAGAAATAAAAAATAAAACCTGAAGACATTCCACTGAGACAGGAATTTAAATTACTGCTAATCTACATTTTTATGTTAAAATACTAGATAAAAATTCCAGTTAATGAAGATAATGATGTTGAATTGTAAATTGCTCTTAATACTCAATATCGATTAAGTCATTTTAACAAAAAAAGTGATAAAAACCTCCTTCATAATTCATATTGGAAGAATAACTCTTCATGCATCGCTGGAAATGAAATTCCACATTTTTGAAACGAATCTGAAGAAAGTCAAATCCTTTGTTTTACTCTTATATTTCTCATTAATGTCATTTGCAGGGCTTCTTACGTGAATGAATGTAATGAAGTGCTAATCCTTATCATTTGAATTCAGCAAAAAGCTTTTCAAATGTATGGACGGTATAACAAATGTCTTTTTGAATTCTTTTTCTTTTTGATGAGCAAGGTTTTCTTGGCAATTTTTCATTGCAGATATATTTTGTTCAGAAAAGTTATTATATTTACATCCTTTAACATTTATTTCAAGTTAAGTTTATAAAAATTGGAAATACTAAATATAGGTGAATAAGGCTTATTGGTGATTTTTTTTGTAATTTTTGACAAACTTTACTATTCAAATTTGTTTAAAATAAGCGTATTGATGTTTTAATTATGTTTTTACAGAAATTTAATCAGATCTTTGAATGTTTCAAAATGATTTCCAAATAATACTTAAAAAAAAAAAAAAAAATCTTGGTATAATTGAAAGGTATATATAAAAAAAAATTTCAGTAATTCGAATTTTTTAATT
>BPLR01001943.1:0-10409 GCA_021605095.1 Caerostris extrusa
GAGCTCATGCTGCCATCTGGTGAGTAGTGCTGTAACCCAGGTTTATCGAAACCTGATAAATTACATTGATTGTATTGTTGGAGCAGGAGAAACTAATGAAATAAATAAAGAGTTGTGAATTAAGAAGAATACACCATTTAAGGTATATTAAAAATAATAG
This sequence comes from Caerostris extrusa, assembly GCA_021605095.1. NCBI lineage: Eukaryota > Metazoa > Arthropoda > Arachnida > Araneae > Araneidae > Caerostris > Caerostris extrusa. The sequence goes on from BPLR01001943.1 coordinate 161, forward strand.
AAAAATTGGAATGAAAAATAATCAGTGATGCGAAAAAATTTTTGATTTTTTACGAAAAATAAAAATTAAAGAAAAAAATTAAATACTTATTCCGGAGATGAATTTTCTGAAAATTCAGAAAAAATTATATCTAAAATAATAAAAACTCAAAAAAAAAATAGGAAAGGTGATTTATAATCAAAAATTCAAGTTAGATCAAGTTAATCAAGTTAAGAATTGAACTTAAGTATTGGTTGTCTTGTGCAGCCATCTATCGGAGAAGTATTGAATTATCTGGTAGATTCAAAAAGTAAAAATTAAAGATAAAAGAATAAATAAGTGAAAAAATTCGTAGTAGGCTTTAAAAATTAAGAATTAATAAAAAGCAATTATTGAAAGGTAAATTAACGAAAATAAATTAAAATGTAGAAAAAGAGGTGTGGAAATTTCCTTTTTCTTGTATAAGAAATTTTCCCGTGAAGAAAAAAATATATAAAAGTAAAATAATAATAAATAACGATTTGATGGAGTCTGTTGATGAAATTGGTTGATAAAGTTCTTATTGGTTAGAGTTCATAAAGTTCATTATGATGATATTGTTGAACAGGTGATGCAGTTGGGTTGAGGGGTGGAGAATGCTGATGATTGATGGATATTGCTGTAGAGGCTTGTTGAAGGATTTAGTAGGTGAAATCTTGTTGCAGGTGGGCTATTGAGGTGTCTTGCTGAAGGAGTACAACAGTTGAGGGCTTGTTGAAGAGGTTGGGCTATTGATGATATTTGGTGAAGGCTTGTTGTAGATTGTAGGGCTATTGTAGGGTCTTGAGGTAGAAGTTCAGGTACAGGTGAAGGAGATCTTTCCTGGTGTACATAAAAATAAAAATCTATCCAATTGTAAGGAAGGAATTAAATAGGGGGAGAACGATGGAGAAAAATAAAAATAAAAAATGAGGAGGAGGAAGCCAGATTCGATGTCGCGACCTGTGGATGGGAGAGCAGTACTCAGACCGCTCGGCTAATGGAACGTTGTAGGAGGTGGCGAAATTAAGATATAAGTGCGCGCTCATAAGTGAGTGTGGCAGACAAAAAGGTAAACAAAAGATTAAAAATTGTTATTTAGAATAGCACGAGGTCGTTTTATTTAGAATGCTGGTAAAATCGTAATTCGGAAGGACCTGTAATAGGTGTTTGGGATATCAGGAGGTCAGTGAAGAATTTATTGGCAATGTTTAAAAAGAAATTTTCAATGTGAGGGATGTTAGTTTCCTTGGATATTTGGTCATTTCTAATATACCAAGGGAGTTAGTAACGTGAGAGTGTTTTTGTTTGGGCACTATGGATTTTATTGATGTGTGTAGCTGCTGCATAATGCCCAAATTGGAGAAAACATAGGAAATGATGGGGCGAAAGAATGGATTTGTAAATAAGTAGCTTATTGTCTATGTCGAGGAGAGAATTTCTGCAAATGACTGGATATAGGATGGTTTTAGTGGATTTTAAACTTTTTAATAGTGTTTGTGACTTGTTGGTGCAAGTAAGTCTCTTATCAAGTATCACTCAAGGTATTTAACATAATTAGACCAGGGTATGTTGTCTGTGTATAAAAGTTAGTTGATTAGCTTGCTTTCTTTTAAAACCAAACATGACAGCAATGCATTTATCAGTGTTGATTTTAATTTTCTAGTGATTTTAGCCAAGTTTCAAGAGTGCTGATGTAAGATTGAAGTTTATTACTAGCCAGTTGAGGATTTTCATCTTGTGAGAATATTGCAGTATCATCAGCATAAATATATTTAAATAGTCATCTTCAGGAATATCAGAGGTGTAAATGTTGTGCAGGACTGGTCCAAGCAGTGATCCCTGAGGTATTCCAGCAGTATATTTATGTTTAGTAGATAGAGTATTGTTGATTTTAGTAATAAAATGTCTGTTAGTAAGATAATGAATCAAGATGTTAGTAATATCTTTAGGAAAATTTAGGTTAATGAGTTTGTAGAAATACCTTCTATCCCTACTTTGTCGAAGGCCTTAGCCACATCAAGAAAAAGTGCAGCGGTTGCCTGTCTATTACAGAAGCCCTCTGAGATACATTCTATTGCTCGAAGAAGCTGATGAGTGGTGGACAAGCCTTTGGTAAAGCCAAATTGTTCCAGGTTCATGAGGTGAGTGTTGGTAATGTGGTTATTAACATGCTTGAGAATGAAGTACTCATATATTTTGGAGAAAACAAGTAAAAGACTGATTGGCCTATAATTTTCTGGTAGTTTAGGATCTTTACCTGCTCCTTTGTATATAGGTACTACTATTGCAGTTTTCCTGATAGTAGGAAAGTAGTTAAGTTTAAAAGAGCATTAACAATGTCAGTAATATAAAACATAATGTTAATAGGAAGATGTTTACACATTATGTTAGTAATATTGTCAAAGCCAGGTGCTTTATTGTTTTTCAAATTTTTAATAAAAGTGACAATCTCAGACGGAAGGATATTAATGTCAGAGTTAGTACTATCAGTTTGAGTTTGACTGTTGATATAAGTATTTAGAATATTTTCGACAAGTTGTTTAGTGGGTGTGTGCCTAATGTTATTTAGAGAGAATTGTTTTTTGGTAAATGCTAGCTGCAAGTGTGTTCAAGGTTATCAAGGTTCTATCAAGGTTAGTGTATACTAAGTACATTTGAAAAATGTATATTACCTATATAATGATGTTACCAACATAGAAATACTTACTAAAAATACTTACTATTCATATTTTATTCATTTATTTATTTTTGAATTATTAAGTTTTACAAAAATATCACATTTTTGCAATTTTTATCCATATTTTAAAAAGAATAAATTGTATAAAAAATAGTTAAAGTTGATATTTTTATGTGGAATTCAAATTTTTTAATATATTTAATCAAAACACTTGTAAAAAGGCTAAATTTTTTTAAATCCAGGACATTTCATATTAAAAAGCCTTTGCCATTTCAAGGAAGTTGTAAAAAAAAATTTTGTCCAGCAAATTTTAACTTCTTCGAAACAGAGCTCAGAAATTTTTAGAGCATTAATGAAAATAAAAATATATTTTTTAATAAAAAATAATATGAACTTGATAATTCAATGGCATTTTAATATATTTACAACATTTTTAAAAGTAATATATCTAATTAAAAGTTGTTTTTAGCTTTTTCTCAGAATAAATTTTTATGCTTTTTGTTTTCATGTGAAATATCATAACACAAGTAATTTTTATCCAAATGCTACAAAACTTGGTATAAATATTTTTCATAAATGTTTGCAGGGAATAAACCTTGAAAAATGATTCTAGCTACATAAATATTCTTTATTTTAATTGTTAAATTTGCATGTAATTCCAAATTTGGGAAGAATTTTGTGTCAACAACATTTAAGTTAGTACAAAATAATAAATAATAAAAATATCAATATACCAGAGGTCTATTCACTGTAGAATGTTAGTACAAACAAATACAAACTTAGAAATTTAAAAAATATTGATTTCATATAGAGTTATCATTTTTTTTGTAGCAGTATCAATTTTTGGCCATTTTTACCCTTATTTTAGCCTATAAAAATTAAAAAAATAATAATAATCATGAAATTTTTATGTGGAATCATATGTTTTCAATCTAAAAATGTGTATAAAGATAAAAATTTCAATAATTTCAAAAAAATTCCTTGAAGGTGTTCGTGTACCTTAATTTCATAATAATTTGTTTTTCATATTGTCATTAGTAAATAACCATTTATCAATAATTTTCTGTTAATTTTTTATATATCCTTTTTGTTGAGGAAAATGACTTCGATAAACCCACAAAGTTTTTGTAAGAATGTAAACTAACATTTTATATAATATAATTAAAGCATTTTTTGTAAAAATGTTACATATTTAAAAATAGAAATGTAATTCTGCTCAAATGATAAGTTAGTATCAGGATTTAATCAAAGATCCTCATACATAACATAAAAATTGAATTCATAAAACACTTCAGTAAAAAATTGTTCCCTTGCTCTAAATTATTGAAATTATTTTATTAGAAATAGTTTTAAACACATTGACAAACCTTAATTTCACATTTCTAAAATTTATGCTAATATTTTACAAAGGAGTTAGCAGAATGTATTATGATGTTTTTTAAAAAATCATTTCAATGCAAAAAACTTTTGTATATTCTCCCAAAAGTCACGAGGAAAAAAATTCAGAATGTTCATAATATAACAAATGTTGGGGTTGCTTTATAGATATTTTTTTGAAAATGCTGAAATTGTTTTGTATTATACAACTGTTAAAATAATAGGAATATGACAAGGGTGCAATTAAAAAAAGCTTTTTGTACAAAAATGGAAAGAATTTTTAAGAAACATTTTAATATCTGATGTTTTATGAAATTCACATATTTAAGTAGAATATATTGTTATTACCAAAAATTTACATGCATAAAATTCATGAATATATTTTATGAAAATTTGTCAAAGTGTAAATACAACTTACTTTTCTTCAAACATATTGGTTTTATGAAATAATGTCGAGAAATTAATAAGTTAAATTCAAATGGTACACAACATGAAAACTAGATTTAAACATATTGATTTTATGTAATTCTGTCGAGAAATTAACAAGTTAAATTCAAATGGTAAACAACATGAAGAGTACATATTGTATGAGGAAATTATTAAAAATTCTGAAAAACTTGTTGAAATTAATTTAATATATCAAATTAATTATTTTACCATTTATCAAATTTTTTGTTATAGTTAATTAAAGAACTTTCAACTTAATTTGTAATAAGACCAATTCTATTTGAAAATTATATTATTATATTTAAAAATTTGAGAGAAAAATAAAAGTACTTTGAATTATTTGTTCTGTAATAAGAAATTATATTTATAAAAATTTAAAGCATACAAAAAGATTTATTCCAATTCTATCACAAAAAGTTCATTTACAATCAGCCCCGAAACACCTTCATTCTGTTTGTTATACATTTGACAAAAACACGTAGAAAAAATGAATTCGCCAACTTTCGAGTTCTTTTAGTTGTTCACAAATGTTGTTCAGTTGTGGTGGTTCAAAATAAATCAGCTCTCTTGAATTAATTCATGACTATTTTATTACACATACTGCGAATAATTAAAACTTTGTACAATATTTACAAATTAATAGTAATGCCACACATACTGATCTCTAATGCCATAAAATTTAATCTCTCAAAAAACCTCTCACACTTCTAAGATTACCTTTCTCTCTCTCGCTTTCCAAGCACTCAAACTCGCACTTCTTTTCGCCCAATTAACTTGGCGTCGCAGCGCCCTCTAACGATCAGTCATTCCTCTTTTTTTCCACATACTCCCCACCTGTACTCTTGTTAAGGAGTACACACAATTGCACATTAAATTTACACATTATAAACAACACACAAAATATCGTTAATGAAATCATAATAATCATCATAACATGAAATTAAATGAGAAATACAATATTCTAGACTAATAAATGCAAATAAATCAAACATTAAAGTTATAAATAAAAGTTCAAAATTACTAAAATAATAAGTAATTACTAAAGTTCTAATAAAAGTTCAATTCTATAAAAAAGTTCAAATATCTAAGTTAAAATTTCAAATGGATATAATAATTGTACGGCTCTTCTTAATTGTCCTTTGGGTGTGCGAACAATCCATGCTCGTACATGGCCGTCTCTTCCTACGAACCACTCCCATATCCCAGAGGAGCTTAGACTTCTTAGGTCCTTCCACAAGAACAATGTCCCCGGACTTAAGGTTCCGCTCCGACGAAGGATTAGTGAAATTGTGAGCAGTTCTCAGTTGCAAAAGATATTGTTCTTTTCACTTAGTCCACCGCTGTTTTAAAAGTCTGGACTGATATAATTTACGTCTGGTCAAAGTCTCTTTATCAGCAACTTTATTGAAAATCTCTAGAAAATGTTCAGGAAGGACGTTATCACGTCCTGGAAGTATGAACTGGGAAGGTGTGAGAGAGTGGCTCACCCAACTCATTCGTTTCGTATGTTATTGGCCTGTTGCTTAAGACACATTCGAGCTCAGTCATTATTGTTCTGAGCTCTTCGAAAGTCAAAAAGGGCCTTGCCCAATATTTTTCTCAGAGGGTCTTTGATACTCTTCATCAGTCGCTCTCAAAAGCCTCCCCACCATGGGGAACGTTTAGGGATGAACTTCCACGTAACGCTCTTGGACGATATGAACTCTTGAACACTTGGATCTACAATAATTTTCTTAAACCCTTTGATTATTTCACATGCACAGCGAAAACTTTTCGCGTTATCTGAGGAAAATAACTTGCTGCCACCTCTTCTTGATAAAAAACGTCGAAGAGCAAATATGAAGCTTTTCACTGACATGTCAGAGACGACTTCAATGTGCACTGCACGTGTAACTGCACAAGTAAACAAGGCTATGTACACTTTCTTGCAACTTTTATTTCCTGCTTTGATGGTTATAGCTCCCGTGAAGTCAATTCCTACAACAGCAAATGGAGGACTTTCGACGACACGATCTTTAGGCAGTTGTCATGTAAGTTGTTTGGCAGGTTTCAATGCACACTTCTTGTATATAAGGCACTCACTAATAACCTTCTTGACCACTTGTCTTCCTCTAGGTATCCAGAAATTATTTCGGACTCTAGATAAAGTTGACGCAACTCCCGAATGGAAGGATTTTACATGCTCGCTCATTATAATTAAATCAGTAAACTTAGATTTGGGCAATATCACAGGATGTTTCTCATTGTGAAATAATTCCGATTGCTCCAAACGTCCTTTGACACGCAAGATTCCTCTATCGTCTACGTACGGTACTAAGCTGTAAATATTTGAATGAGGAGGTACTGGTTTGTTTTTCTTTAAAAGATGAATATCTGAGCAGTAATTCTCTAATTGCACTCTTCTTACCCAGTATTCCTCAGCTTCTTTAATCTCTGCAGCAGTCAACTTTCCACTCTCGCAAGTCTTTCTTCTTAGCTTGGCAACAAATAGCTTCACCCAAGCTGTAACAGAAGTATTTAACATGAACAGAAGTATTTAACTTCTCTAGTTTTTGTTCGTCAGTCACTCTTTCAATTTTTTGTCTTGGCCACTGATTCCTACTACCTCTCAACCAAACTGGGCCCTACCACCAAACACTATCATTCAACAATGTATGTGAATTTTCACCACGTGTTAACTTATCTGCTGGATTTTCTAGTCCTGGACAAAATTTCCATCTGTCAGGAGATGTGCAGTCCTGAATTTCTAGCACTCGGTTCGATACAAACTGTTTCCATTCACGTGCCGAACCCTTTATCCAACACAAACAAATTTCTGAGTCTGTCCACAAAAACACCCCTGTCTACCAAACCACAAAACAACTTTGACAAATACTTCCACAACCTTGCAGCAATAAGGGCTCCCATTAATTCTAACCTTGGAAGTGAAAGTTTCTTCAACAGCGATATTCTACTTTTTGACATTACAAACGACGTACTAACTTCTCCTCTCAAATTCACATTCCTAAAATAGGCGACCGCTCCATATGCTACAATAGAGGCATCACTGAAAATATGAATCTCCACCGAGTCCATTTTTCCTATCACATTCGAAAAATAGCATCTTTCTATTTTCATTTCACCTAATACCTCAATCTCCGCAAACCACTTTTTCCATTTTGACTCTAAATCTTCCGGTAACTTCGAATCCCAATCTAATCCCCTCTCCCAAATTTCCTGCATAAGCCTCTTAATTCGCACAACAAAAGGCGAAAGAAACCCAACTGGATCGAACACCTTAGCTGCCGTACTCAAAACTGACCTCTTTGTATTTTCAAGAATTTAAAACTCTCCAACAGTGATGTGACATCTACCCTCACCATATCCTCTCTAAATTCCAAACTAACCCTAACACTTTCAACTTATTATCTTTCTCAAAACTATTTTCTTCACACAAACCATTCTGAATCCACAAATCATGCAAATTTCGAATTGGTGTGTAACTTCCTTAAATTAAAACTTACATCACTCAAAATAGATACCGCGTCTGAAGATAGATTAAATGCTGACTCGACGTCATCTGCATCATGGCACAAGTCGTCCTCGTACAAGGAACTATTAAGCATCTCAAAACAACTTTTATTCGTTTCCGAATACTTCTCTATATGATATTTAAGGGTGGCACTCAGCAAGAATGGGTAACAGTTACACCCAAACACTACTCGGTTCATTTGCATAATTTTAAAGTTCTCGTTATCATCATCAAGATACCACAAAAATTTCAAATACTTTTTATCGTCCTCTGCGATTCCAATCATTAAAAAGCCTTCTCAATATCACCGCAAAACCCTACCTTAAATTTTCGAAACCAAGAATGATATCTAAAACACTCGGATTTAAATTTGGTCCTTGATCAAACAATCATTTAATGACAAATTCCCTTTTCACAACTACTGCAATTAAACACCATTCGGACTTGAGTACTCAATTTATCCTTGCGTACAACCCGCTCGAAAAGGCATAAAATAACCCTTTTCATTTTCACCACACTCCTGTATAATATTATGCTCTTTCTGATATTTAATTACTTCCATTAACTGTTATTTCACAAAGGTATAATTTTTTAACTCTCTCCGTACTTTACTAAACTGCCTTTTGCTAAATCAAAATTATCAGTTAAATCCCCTGTATCTCTATTCCATAACAATCCGGTCTCATATCTATTGTCTACAAACTTTAAATTCTTTTCAAACCGCTCAATGACCTCCTTATCACTTTCACTCTTTTCAGAATCACAAATCCCTAGGCTTCAATCTCCCACAAAGCTCGAATCTCTTCTGATAAATTCTCCTCACTTCTGTTACTACTTCGGATAAACAATCCAGCTGATTCTTTCCCCACAGTCGGCTCATTAAACTCACCATCTCTCCCACTTAGAGTCCAGCCAAACACCGATTCATATAACATCAAGCACTTGTTTAAACGATGCGTTCTCCCTGTCAAAAACAGCACTTAGATAGTCATTCCCAATTAATATATCTGCTATCCCACTACTGGCCCCACTGTCTGATAACTCAAACCCTTCATTCTGCAGTAATTCAACCATTCTTGAAGATGGACTAGAAATCTTAGAACTAGGTCAGTGTTGCAGTTTTCAAGGGATTCGCTTTCTTTTTAGTTCTGATACTGAAGCTTCATTAGACGCGAAAGTAAAGATTTTTAATTTCTCTTTTCCCTACTGTTTTTAATCCAGCTCTTTCAGCTATGGATTCACAAATATAAGAACTCTCAGAAGCTGAATCACAAATTATTCTTACATTATATGCACAATTATTATTTACAATTTGCGCCCTCAAAGTCTGATAGTATATTGTTTGTTTTGGAATATCTTTACTCGGGTTTCCTGGAAAAAGGAACTAACAATGGTCTCAGATGCTACTTCCTTTTGTTGTTTTTGTTTTCGAGTGCCACCACAGAATGTGAGTCACATAGGCATTCTAAATGCAATTGTGAATTGCATAATTTACATTTAACCCATTTCGCTTTGCAGAGTGGCTTTTTGTGACCCTTTTTTAAACACCTCTTACATTTATATTGGTCATATAAATATTTATGCCGCTCTGACAGTGACAAATGACAGTTTTTCGATTCGTGGTCTTGAGAACAGAAGTCGCACACTTTTTTCTCTATTACAGTATTTAGAATTGATGAAGAAAATATTTTCTTTTGTTGGGAACATAATATTTATGATAATTTTCAAAACGTTTATCTTCGCTTCTCGTAAATTTTGAATTAGTAAAACAAACTGTCTTTTCTCGCGCTTATATTTCTTTCTTTATACAGGACAGTAAACTTGTCACTGTAACTTCCCTCTCGGAATTTTGGCGATTAAATCGCAATACCAAATCATTTGGGATACACTTATATAAAATTGGTAATAATAAATTAGCATAAGAATTAATGTCCACTTTAAGTGATTCGAGACATCAATTTGAATAATAATTTCATCGTACAATTTTCTTAAAGTAGAAGCATCACTAGATTTTCTAACTGGCTCTAATGAAAGAAGAACATTCATATGAGTACTAATTAATATATTCGCTTTTCGAAACGATCAGTTAAAATGTCTATTGCGTTTTTATAATTATCCGTTGTGAGGGCAGTCCACTTATAGTAATTAAGGCTGAATCAGTAAGTAATGTCTTCAAATAATTAAATTTTTCTATGTCATTAAGATTATGATTATCATGAATAACAGATGTGAATTGC
>BPLR01001944.1:0-32605 GCA_021605095.1 Caerostris extrusa
AAAGCGTTACGTATTGCTGCTTTTGCCGGTTGGTAACTTACAAAAATGTTTAGAACAGCAAAAAAGAAATTAAAATGAAATTTAGTTTGTATTCGGATTTCGGAGGAGAAAGGTCGAAATGCTGTGTAATCGCGAGGGTAGTTGGTGATGTACCAAAGTTTTGACAGTCAGCTCCTTTTCCTAAAAATTATTAACGTCATCGATTACAATGCATGAAATATCAACACTCAATTAATATAAATAGTCTTTTTTTTTTTTTTTTTTTGTGTCAGGTAAAATATTTTCACATTGGTTAACTTCCTTACGGAAATAACAAAACCCACATTTTCCAACTGACGAAAATAACTGCGACGAAAATGAATAATTGCAAGATAATTAACAATCGAATGAAGTATTAGTCAGATATCTAATAACTAAGCTGTAAATAATTATCTGATGTCGTACTAGCCTAAAAATTAACTTTACAGTTCGAAAATTTGAAAGAACCTTTTACTTCCATTTTATCAAAAATGTAATACAAATATTAATGTTTCATATCTAACATAGACTTTAATTTATTTTTTTCTCACTAGTACAAACAACGTTTGATCTGTTGAAACGGAATTAATATATAACATAGCCCAAAATAATATTTAATGACAATTTTCATAGTACACGATATACAAGAGGATATATATATATATCCCCTGCTATCAATTATAGTATATGAAAATTGCTCTATTAAAAAATATTTATTTTTGAATGTTATAAATTTTAATTGTCGTTAATTCCGTTTTCAGCGAATATTTACAAGTGGAATTTAAAGTAAGAAAATGGCTGTGCTCGATAAGCACAATTTTCACACGGGGAATTACTGTACATTAATTTCAACTTACAGAACATTAATATTAGCTTAAGAAGTAGTTAGCTCAAAGAATGTAGTTTTCTTTAAAAAAAAAGGGAAAAAACCGTGCGAAATATTCGAATGCGAACAATTAAACTCTAAGGTCTACTATACTTTAGAATAATTGCTAGTTTTAGACAGAGAGATCTGTTGACGTTAAAAAACGCTTAAGAAGGTGAAGTGCATTATGATATTAATCCAAAGATGATGCTCTTCAAAAAGGAAAATATCAGAAGGGATCAGATAAATTAGAAGAAATACTCGTCAATTTTAGAGGTGGAGCAACTTTTGTATTGTTCTTATTATTCATGTAACATACAGGTTAATAAAAATTATCAATTAGGAAAGTAAAGAAATATAGAAACACAAAACTGTTTCCCAGAACGAAAGTTCTGGTATTTTATTTGCTTAAAAGGGGGTAAAAGGTTTGTTAAAAAGATTAAAAAGGGGGGTTAAAAATAAAAAATAAACCTCATTGTGGTCACTAGTCGGCAAAAGAATTAACGTACACATCATAGCTGAATAGCGAATGGAGCTGGGCTTGATTCGAACCTTCCATCTTGTGGTCAGAAGAATCCTTATTTACTATTACATTAGATATAATAAAAATTAATAATATTAAAATTAACATTTTTTTTTAAATTGAAGTTTACGTTGTTTAGAACTTGTAGATGTACAAACAGAGATTCCTCTTTAACGCGGATCTCTTCAAAAACATCCTAGAAAAACATCTCCAGGACGTGTGTACTAGTACCCATTCCTATTTCTTCTGCAGGAAGGCTAGGGATCTTTTCGGAGTTAAAAACAGTTAAAGGAAAAAGAAAAGAAGTATCATCAGATACTTTCTTCTATTCGGTTTCCATTGTAATTGATTGTCACCACACAGATACATATATTGCCTTTTTCATCCCTAAAAACAATACCTTTTAATTCCTTTTTATTCTTACTAAATTTTTTCATTTAATTTTAAGTAACAATAAAAGTAAGAAACTCCACTTCTATTTTTGTGAAAGATGTTCTTTATCAATATTAATTATCTGTATTATCTTCGTGAAAGTTTGGGCTAGTTTGTCGCTCTATGGTCATCTTGTGCACAAGAGAACTAAACAGACCAGAACCTAGTTTAAAGAGGATTCCGAACCGCTCACAAACATCCATGCCACCGCCAGAATTCCGAATCTAAAGCCTGTGATACCAAAGGCCAAAGCACTAGCCATTTGGCCACCAGGCCGCTGTCTTCGTGAAAGACGCAACGTCCGATTAAAATTCAATTCAACATTTTAAAAATATCGTAGTTTATAACTTTGTGAGGAATATGGGAACATTTTGTGAAACTTTTCTAATATATATTGAGACTGAGTGGTTAAAAATAAATTAATCTGACACATTACTTTTATTTTCATAATATTTAAAATCTGAAAAATTAGTAATCGCAAAATTTTGTCATAAACAAAATAACAAAACAGTAAGTTTCATTTTAGGCATTGGATTTTACTTATTTTGAATTACATATTAGTAAAAATTAAAGGACATCAGAAGAATACTTAATTCACACGAAAGAAAAGTAATTTAAGACTTTATATCTTAAGTTAATATATTTTTTGTAAAAGTAAAAAATTTTACCAACGTTCTCTATTTAGTATATAATAAACTTGTTAATTATGCTAGTTATCCTTATTTGTTATATTCAGAACATTAAATCACTGATGTGAAATAGAAATATTTATACAGCTTTATAGCTTCATCACATAGAAAAAAAAAAAAAATTGCTCTACGAGGAAACGTGTTATTATTATTTTAACTCGATATATTGTTTTTCATTCATTAAAATGAATGAAAACAATACTTAGGTACGTACAACGTACTTTTGAAGCCTGATGATGGATGTTTATAGTGGTTCAGAATCCACTTTAAACCATAGGTACCGGTCTAATATGGCTGTTGGGCATAGTGCTGACAACCTTACCCCCGTAAAAGGAAAATATCTCCTGTTTAGAAATCTGCCAGCAGGTAGACGGCCTTGGCCCACCATGGGGCAAATGCGCCACTGATGATGATGATGATGATGATGATGATGTAAAGTACTTTATGTAAATAATTAATGTTGGCATTGATTCAAATACAAACATTAAAATGACCACAAATAGTTTTTTTTTTATATACCATTTTAACAATTATACCATTAATTTTAAACAATCCTTAAAAAAATATAATGAACTTTTGAAATATAAACAGGAAACGTAATAAAATGCGACATCAACTAAAAAGTTTGAAATCTGGTTATAGCACAAGCTAATGGCAACATCCGATAAATTTTATTTTGTACAGCTAGTTTTAAAGATTACATCAGTTAAAATATTTTAAACAATAGATTTTTTTCCGGCCAGTAGAGTTCAAAAGTTACAATCCTTTATTAGTGACATATTCAAATGTTTTCCTTTTAATAAAATAAATAAATAAACTGGATTTATTATTATTTTTTTTAAATCTATTCAAATCTTAACAACTCATTTTTTTTTCCTCTCATAAATATCAAGTCTCGTTCTTCCGAAGGCGTCATTGTAAAGAAAATGAACAGGTTTTCAAAGGAAAATCGTCCACAGCATGCTTTCCTCGTAAAAAGTCAGCTCCAAGAAAAAAATGTTTAACCCACATTCATCACACAAAATCAGAATTTTACCAGGAAACAGAAACACGCAAGCGCACGATTCCGGTCGAACTTTCACTTCTACCGACGAAATTGTCTGACAGCGGATGCTGATGACGCACCGAAGGGCTTATTCAAAACTAAATATTTATTCAAAATCAACCATGAATTTCTAAACGTTGAGAACTGAAAAAATATTAAAGGAAAAGGACAAAAATCATGAGATTTTTGTCAAAGTGAAAATAAACAATACATTTGAAGGTGGATAAATTGAACATCTACTTTAAAAATGCTATATGAATATAATATGTTACGCTCCTGATGTTTTTATTTCATTGATAGTGCTATATTCTACGAAAAAGATAGTGCTTTTAAAGATGAATGAACATGAAAACTTTTAGAAGCATTATCTTTTTGTGGTAGCACTATAGATGAAATAAAACCACCAGGAGTGGCCAGTTACACTACCTTTGGAAACCACATTTCAGGACCTATCCACATTATTTGAAAGAGCCGTTTATTTTTGATGAAAAATTAAATAATGATAAACCGAATAATCAGTTCCAATTTGTGATTTTTGTAAAAGTGCAAAAAAAAAATAAATAAATAAATAAATAAACTTACAATACAATTGTATAGCATTTTGAAGGTAGATGAATGAACATGAAAACTTTTTAGAAGCATTATCTTTTTGTGGTAGCACTATAGATGAAATAAAAACACCAGGAATGGCCAGTTACACTACCTTGGAAACCACATTTCAGGACCTATCTACATTATTTGAAAGAGCCGTTTATTTTTGATGAAAAAATAAAAAAATAAATAATGACAAAAACCGAATAATCCAATTGTGCATATGTGAAAATAATCCAATTGTTCCAATATGTGATTTTGGTAAAAGTGCAAATAAATAAATAAAAAACTTACAATACAATTGCATAGCATTTTGAAGGCAGATGAATGAACATGAAAACTTTTTAGAAGCATTATCTTTTGTGGTAGCACTATTGATGAAATAAAACCACCAGGAGTGGCCAGTTACACTACCTTTGGAAGCCACATTTCAGGACATATCACATTATTTGAAAGAACCGTTTATTTATCTTTGATGAGAAGACAAATAATGATAAACCAAATAATCAGTTCTAATTTGTGATTTTTGTAAAAGTGCAAAAATAAATAAATAAAACTTACAATACAATTGCATAGCATTCTGAAGGTGGATGGATGAACATGAAAACTTTTTAGAAGTATTATCTTTTCGTAGAATATAGCACTAAAAACATTAGGAGTGGCCAGTTACACTACCTTTGGAAACCACAATACAGGACACATCCACATTATTTGAAAGAGCCGTTTATTCATCTTTGATGAAAAACCAAACAATGATAAACCGAATAATCAGTTCCAATTTGTAAAATTCTCTACCACAAGTCAACCAGATTCAGTCTCTCAAAAACGAAGCATTCAGCAGATGCGATTCGTCACGGCATTTCGTGATAAATGTAGACATATGAACGCAACGGTAAAAGACAATAGTACAATAGTGTGTAGATCAGGGGTGGCCCAACCCAAATGATCTTGCAAGCCACTTTGAAATGCATTATAACTCCGTGGGCCGCATATAAAATTATATATCCCTATATTAGATTAAAACCCACTATAGATATTTTTTTTGGAGTGAAAAATTTAAATATAATGAGTTATTATTATTGTGTTTACTATTATTCTTACATGTAAACATAGATAATATAATAATAATGATACTAAACGCACATTGTAAAGAAATATATAACACTAAAAATGAAATATAAAATATATATAAATATAAATGAAATAAAAAAAAAAAGGAAATCATTAAAAAATATTTATTTTACTAGTGCGATATTTGTTTGCGCAAGAATATTATTTTAAAATCAAAATTAATTTTTTCTCATAATTTCGATAGTTAATATTTGAATATATGGATGCACAAATAATGTATTTTTTACTACATTGGTTTTCACTACTTTTAGCCATCATAAAATAAATATATTTTGTAAAAGTGTAATAAATCTCACGGGCCGGAAAAATGTTCAAGGTGGACCGCGGGTTGGTCACCCCTGGTGTAGATTATTATACATTGCATACTATATTATACAGTTGGAACTACAACAGATTCCCGAACAAAAATATCCTAAAACCAAAGAATGTGCGCCAAGACTAAACCTCAATTTTCGGTACTTCGTATTGTTACGAATCTTGGTATTCAACACTATTATTGTATTCCACATAGCATTTATTAAAAATTAATATCAGTTTATTTTAACTGAACTTGTTTGCATTGTCCTATCAATTCATCAACCAAATTTTTCGCAACTATATGCTAAAAATAAATTCTCAGAAGATACTAATATCACACGTCGCAAAATGTCAGACAATCAGAAACCTAAGTAGGAAATTGATAAGGTTTTTTATTGGTTGGCGTTCTGCGACATACAATATTAGTATCTGGTTAAGATCCAGATTTTTAAAGTTGGATTAGCATCAGGTCTTAGTAAAATCATAATAAACTGATAAAAAAAAAACCTGGAATAAATTATGAAGTAGGAATCTGGATTCCCACCATTTAAGATTTAATGTCGCAGAACATAAGCTAATCAGAACATGAATGGAAAGGAAATCAGGTTTCTGATTGGTTAACATTCTGCGATGTGTGATCTTAGTCTGGTGGGAAAGATGGACACCATTCATAAGACATCCACAAGCAAATTAAATATTTCCTAAATAAAATTGCTTGATCGAATCAGAACAATTGTTTTTTTTTTTTTTATTATTATTATTATTTTATGTTTATGTTCATTAATAACTTTGTAACAAGAAATGAACCAAAATAACTCCTTTTAGATACTGATAAATTTTAATAAGGTAAATGATAATTTGTGAAGTGTTTTATACCGCATGGATGGAAATTATATATATATATTTATATGCGTGTGTGTGTGTGATAAACCTCTTTTCATAATTAAATAAAATAACAAGCTGATAAAGCTCGAAACCAATGTAGAAGAAATTAATTTTTTTTTTTTTAAATAAAAAAAAAAAAAAAATACTCATCAGGTATAAAATTTTAGAAGCAAATTATAAGTTAAAATCATGTAAATAAAAAGTGGTAGTTAAATAAGTTAACAAATTTTTTGCTAAATTATCATTATTTTGTTAAATTTGCTTGTTTTACTCCATCAAGTTAATTTTTGCAATTGAATAGTAGGTTTAGAGCACAATTACTTAACAATACTAAATATCTTTAGTTATTTTCAATGAACACTATTGCGAACTTTTAAGACGGCCCCTACAAGTTAATACTTCAAAGTATCATACAATATCAGAAGAAATTTAAAATTAATAATGAAAATGTACTTACCAATCTTAGATCGGGTACAGAACGGCTTAAAGTCCATTCTTGACTATTTACAAATGAATCTGGATAAAAAAAAAAAAAAGCAAAATTAAAAAAGATTAGCTTTTAAAATAAAAGTACAAAACATGATCATTATGTTTAAAGTAACAGTGTTTTGGAGAAATATCGTACAGCTAATTTGTTTGTATTGAGGAAAATTATTACATCAAAAAATTGATCTGTCAGCAAATTAGATTGTGATGTATTAAAAATTCGAATTCTTCCAAATTAAAAATAAAGTGACAGAGATTTCATTTAACATTAAATAGTACCAAAATTTTATCCACACAATTTAAATGGAACAAAATGTTTATTAGTAAGAAACATGAGTTTCCTGCTTGTTGCCGAAAATTTATATTCAGGTAAGTATGATAATCAGTCAATGAAAGAGCACTCCCAGGGGGTAGCTGGTAGGCTTGAGCCCCTCTTCAAGCCCTTAAGAGTTCAAATTTATGATCACTTTCCACTTAGGCCCAATTGTTTTTTGTTTAGTGTTTATTATTTTAATGAATCAGTGGTTTCTTATCTGTGTCAATTTTAATATCGCATCTAAATTTGTTGATTGAGCCGGCATTATTCTTGGTTTAGTTTTATTAAATATTCATCGAAATATCGAAATTGACATAAACAATGTAATCGATGAGTTATGAAAAGAGAAAAAAAAAAGGATGAATTTTAATTTATATTTTTATGTAATTTCTCTTACAAATTAGATTATTATTTTTATTTTTATTTATTTTTTATTATTATTTATTTTTTTTTATTAAATATTCATAGAAATATTGAAATTGGCATAAACGATGTAATCGATGAGTTATGAAAAGAGAGAAAAAAAAGGATGAATTTTAATTTATATTTTTATGTAATTTCTCTTACAAATTACATTGTTATTATTTTTATTTTATTTATTTATTTGTTTTATTTTAATTTATTTTTTTATTTATTTATTTTATTTTAATTTATTTTTTTATTTATTTTATTTTTTTATTTATTTATTTTTATTTTATTTTTATATATTTATTTATTTATTTATTTATTTATTTTTTTTTTTTTTTTTTTTTTTTTTTTTTGTGATGCACATATATTTTCAATGTTCTCTCTTTTACGTATTTGTGCAATGTAAAAAGTATAAATAAAATAATTAATATATGGAATTTTGACTTCAGACACCTTTTCTATTACATAATCATAGTTTAACATAGTTCTCAAATTCTCCGAGCTTCAGAGCTTTAAAAATTGGATCAGATTGAGAGATACAACTTCATTTCCTAACACAATTTTTCGGAAATGAAAATAGTTATTTGGATAGCAATGTTTCACAATTAAATCCCTTATTTTTTACAAACTACTTAAAAATATTAAAATCAACATACGAATCGTAAAATTTAAATATAGAGCATAGTTTTTTGGTTTAATAAAATTAGCAGCAACCATATATAAATTCTTAATAATTGATGTGGCAATTTTGTGATACGTACTATGCATCAATAAATCGATCCATACTATACAATGAATTATTTACTTTTATTCTTATTGCATTATTTTTATATCTGATCTATTTAATGCATTTAATGTAAAGAATGGAATTTTAGCTACTTCTTAAAGGTCACAGAAGACTTTCTTTAACAGTAATTAGTAGAATATGAAATTTTAGATGATATATTATAATCGTTTTACAATCCAACCGTAACTGTGTAAAAATTTCAGCCAATATTGCTTTACAGGAATTCAAATAGCAATTCTTTAAAAAATTCATAATACAAATTAAGCAGATAATCAATTCATACAATATAAAGTAGAGGGTTTGAAGTTCCTTTGTGAATTGTTTGTTTGAATCCTTTGTAAGGGGGAAGCATTATTTTGATACTTAAAAGATATGACAGAGAATTACCTCAGAAATTGAATAACTAGGAATTACTCAGGGGCGATTTTAATCAAAAACACGAAATGATACATCTTAACAAGTTGTCTTGAAAATATTTATAAATAACACACATTGTTTGATGGCTATACTTGGAAATAAAAGTTACAATCATAAGCTATATAAATAAAAAATAAATCTAGCAAATGATACGAAGGATCGTAAAAATGCATTATTAATACCAATTCATCCTTATTTAATTTGATTTATAACGTAGAACAGTGTGATTAAAAACAAAAAAGAAAATTAAAATAAGATTTCCTTTTTTGTATTCGAAAAAGAAATTACTTTTCAGAACAACTAAAATTTCATTTCACCTCACATAAAATGCTAAACTACGATCTTTGAAAATAAAAGTACGAATAAAAGAAACGAAAACCACGTTTCTTTAATCACATAACTGTAGGAGTGCAATGTATTTTTTTTTTTTTTTTTTCCCCTGTCTCGAGGTCAAAATCATACAGAACAATGGATACAATAAGTCTCATGTAGAACATTAGTTACAAAACTCGTTTTCAAAAGCAATTTCTCCACTCAACGTTTATTATAAACGCTCTCTTTACTCCTCAAAAAAAAAAAAAAAAAAAAAAGTATTTATATATGCGATCACTTCCGCATGTACATAATTATATCTTTATTTAATAGTAACCCAACTGGAGTTCTTTACACGAACAAACACCTAATTTGCACACATATTAAAGCAGTATCACACTTATTTAACATTAGTTCATATGGTGGTATATATATGAGAATGACAGTGAAATCAACATAAATCTTTTATAATAAAATTTTCATTTAAAATTTATATCATCATTATTTATATCTTTATTTAATAGTAACCCAGCTGGAGTTCTTTACACGAACAACAAACACCTAATTTGCACACATATTAAAACAGTATCAACTTATTTCATATGGTGGTTCATATATAAGAATGGCAGTGAAATCAACATAAATCTTTTATAATAAAATTTTCATTATTTGTGTTGTTGACAATGATGTCATTTTCATTATTTAAGTCCAATTGATGTCCAATTATTTAAGTACAGAAAATCCCAAAGTACATATGTGAGTGAATAACAAGCAAGTTCATTTCTATTGGCCTCTAAAGTTTTATTAACACTTGGAAGTCACGTCACTTAACAAAGAGTCACTAAATTAAAGAGTCCTCAATTTGTCAAAACGGGCTATTTATAGCTCAATTTCGTAAAATTTCCTGGCATGAATCTTCTAAATAGGCACTGTCATGTAATGTAAAAGGCCATTAGAAAACAGTGACGTAAGATTTGAGAGCACGTTTACAAATATAAGGTTCTACTATTATTATACAATAAAAAGGAAGTGACGATACTGTTCGATTAATTCAATATAAATCGAAAATATTACATAAAAAAATATTAAATATTACATATAAAAGCTCATTATCGATTCACTAATATGCTGATAAGTAAAATTCGTAAAACATTTTAATTATTAAAATAGAATTTGGAGAAATTCGTTTATTATTACAGAAATAAAAGTAGATCAGTAACAGAAATAAAGATAAACGATTTCAAGATCAGATCTATTAAGGATTATAGATGGGAGAAAAAAAAGTGAGTGCAGATCGATTTTGAACTAACTAATAATTGAAAAGATTTAGGTGAGTTTAATTTGAGGATTTTATGACTTTTAAGATGGGCTCATTATCATTATTATAATCAACATTATACAAGTGATTATATACTGAAGAATAATGGTAGTATATAGTACATAAACAATCAGTAAATTACCAAGTGAAATCAAGGGGTGGTTACACAGAAGTAAACAAGTAAAAAATATTGTGCAAATTAAATTTTATAATTAATGCGCTACTAAAATCTTTCTTTTTTCTTGCAATTTAGTTAATGCAACTTACTTTCAATTTTTAAACCATTTTAATTCACATAATTTAATTTTGAGGTAAGGTAAAACGTCACATAAGATTACTTCAACGAATACAGACATAAGAAAATCATATAAAATTGCACAGAGTAAAATATTTAAAAAATACTTAATAAAATTTACGATACAATTCTATATCTTAGTTGCAGCAAGGAACAAATGATTATGTATATTCTCTTAAATCACACAGTACTTTTACCGTAGCACAGTGCTTTTAAATAAGAATTAGGTACCTGAAAATGCAGAAATAATAGCTACAATGGATTGTTTAAGGTCATCCAAATCAGCATTAGGTCACAAAGCGATCTTTGGTAGGTTACAGTTACTTGTTTATGTAAAACACGAAACAACGCTTACAATTGATTAACTGTTATGAATTGTTCTAAAAATGGATATTTAATTTTTATTTAAATAAAAATTTAGCTGTGAAATATTTCAATTAAAATTTTAGAATTCTGACATAGAATAATAATGTTTCAAATAAAGCTGTATCTTTATAACGACATATTGAAGACTGAATGCTGACAATCGAGTTGCCAGCACTCAAAACACTTAGTCCAACTTGAGAGTACGGACAAGTAGGAATGGATTAGAGTCAGCAGTTGCAGCAACGTGATATGGAGGGAAAAAAATCTCAAGAAGGTGTTGATCAGTGAACCAAGAGCAAATGAGTTAAAAGGAAATACTGAAATGAACTCAAGTAGGAAAAAAAAAAAAAAAGCTAAGTATGCTGCAGAATAATCATTGTGGCAGGTAGATGGATAGGTTATTATGGTAGTTTGAGAGGTAGTGTAAAATTTGCAGTTGAGTATGGGTATTTGTGTTTTCTTTTGTTGTGAGTGAAAAAATTTGAGCGTTAATAAACGGATTAGTGTGATTAATGATGCTTGTAAAAAATTTCTGAATAATAACCAGTTTGTGTGTTTTGCATCTTCTATGTTGATTCACGAAAGATCTCCCGGAAGTGTTTGAATAATAAAAATAATAATAAAACTGCAATCATTATATGTATTCTATAAAACTGCAATCATTATATGCATTCTCCAAGAAGTCCTGTTGTGACAGATGTGAAATTCGTGGAATAAAAAGAGAGCATTGGAATATGCAAATGATTAGACTCTTAGAAAACATGCAAATGATATGAATAAGCATCTGTATTGGACAGGCACAATAAATTATATATAAAAGATTTTAATGAGCATGTTTTCAACTGCTATTGATAAAAATTTGCCTTTTATGAAGATCACGAAGAAGTACAGATGACACATGGATAATGAGGCATCGTTACGTGCACTTGTATGAATTTTTTTTTCCTGTTAAATCTCTCAAATCTCAACTCGTCCTTTGATCTGGAACAATAAGTTTTTATATATATATATCACAAATCTTAAATGTATGTTGCAACAACTTTTTTTAAGGTCTGCAGTCGAGCGCGACTGATTTCTTATCCAAATTTCGTTAACAAATATGGTCGTCCACGATTTAAATAATGAGGAAAAGAAAGAGATTAAACATTCCCAATAAAAAAGCAACATTCTTTAAGGAATAATTTAATTATAAATATTGAAAGTGAATACTTCTCTCGTTATAATGCATTTACAATTAAGCATAAAAATGAATTTTCTAATACAAAAAAAAAAATGTTTAATAAAGCAGGAAACAATTCGTTATTCGTTTAAAACTCTTGTTAGATTAATGAATTGATAGAAACAGAAAAAAGGGAGATGTCAGTCAGTTATACTCGATAGCATCTAATTATCTAATGCAAAAAAGTCACCGACAACTTCAAGACTATTTCTAAACCTATTTATGTATATTATTTGCGGGGGTTGAGCGCTGCAGGAAGTATTGTTACTCAACCAAGTAGGAGAAAATGACACAATTGTGATGACTAAGAAAAGCATTACTCAGAACTTCAAAAGCTAGGATAAACACCCTAGCAGCTAACACATGGGAAGCTTAAAAGTTTCTGTGTGTGTCAAAATAGCCTGCACGAGAGGTCAAATTTCTAAAAAAAAAAAATATTCTAGGTATTCAAAAATAGTACCATAAAGTAAAAATTATCCATTTTTCAATGTCTCAGTTTTTGCTTTGTTTTTTTCCCCAGAATTAAGCACAAATTTCATTTAAAAAACCTTGTTACATACACTGAAGTGACAAAAGTCATGGGATAGCAATATGCAAATTTTCAGATGGCAGTAGCATCGCGTAGAACAGGTCTAAATGCGCAGTGCTTTCGCAGAGCTTTCATTTCTGTTCAAGTTATTCATGTGAAGAGGTTTTGACGTGATGATGACCGCACGACGGGAATTAACAGACTTTGAACGCGGAATGTTAGTTGGAGCTAGACGCATGGGTCATGCCATTTCGGAAATCGTTTGGGAATTCAACATTCCCAGATCCACTGTGTCAAGAGTGTGTCGAGAGTATGAAATTTCAGGCATAACATCCCACCATGGACAGCGCAGTGGTCGACCGCCTGCACTTAACGACCGAGACCGGCGACGTCTGCAAAGAGTCGTAAATTCTAACAGACAAGCAACACTGCGTCAAATAACCGCGGAAATCAATGTGGGACGTACAAGGGACTTGTCTGTTAGAACTGTGCGGAGAAATTTGGCTTTCTTGGGCTATTCCAGCAGAAGACTGACTCGAGTGCCTTTACTGAAAGAACGACATCGCTTGCAGCGACTCTCGTGGGCACGTGAGCATATCGGTTGGTCCCTAGATGAATGGAAAACCGTGGCCTGGTCCGATGAGTCACGATTTCAGTTGGTAAGAGCTGATGGTAGAGTGTGGCGCAGACCCCAAGAAGCCATGGACCCAAACTGTCAGCAAGGCACTGTTCAAGCTGGTGATGGCTCCCAATGGAGTGGGCTGTTTTTCATGGCATGGACTTGGTCCTCTGGTGCGACTGGACCGAACATTGACTGGAAATGCTTATGTTCAGCTACTTGGAGATCACTTGCAGCCATTCATGGACTTCATGTACCCAAACAACGATGGGATTTTTATGGATGACAATAAAGATCTACATAAGATTTCAAAAACATAAATAATTTAACAGATTCAATGGGTTTGTTTAGTGTTACCCACAAAAAAATGCTATCTATAGGAGATCTTAATAATAAAGGATATCGCAAGCATGACTCATACTGCATGTAAAAATAATCTAAATAATAAGCTAAGTCATCCTTGAAAATTCCAAGTAGTATTTTTATTGCTATTGTCATAGTAAGTAAAAAAAAGATCATCTAAAAAATGATAAGAAACCCTAAACTGCCATTTATATTATTATCTCAGTGATTTCAACACTAGTTTTTGATCATTCAATTTACAATCCAAGACTTATCTCGATTCAGACTATTGAAATTTTAATATATACTTAATTTTTCCCAGAAACAACATACATGCATCAAACAACAGAGAGTCAATAGTAAATATTAATCTATAAATAATATTCGAAACTAAATTATCTTAAAAAAAAAAAAAAAAAAAAGAAAAGAAACAGAAATAGATTTTATTCTTTTTTTACAATTAACTTAACGCCCGCCCTTGGCCACATATATGGACATTTGTTTTTTTTTAATAATTATAATTACTGTCATTAATAAAAAGAACAAAAATTTGATAAATTACTCATTACAGAATTTCTCAACATAAAAATACAAATTTTATGGTTTAGCTGCACGGTTAGGAATATGAAAACAGCGTAAAGAAGTATTTCTATCAGCGTTGTTGGATTATTTGAACAAATCTTTAATATTTGATAAAAATAATACCAGATGTTTGAAATATATTTAGTTTTAATAATTAAAGTCCGGAAGAGTAATGAATAATTCATGCCTGGAATGTATGAAATCATTTCACTTATAGATTGATATTAAAGCTCAGCGACCACAAATGTGAACGTCATGGTTTTTTGTGCAATTTTATTGTTTTCACCCACTTTTTTTTTTTTCCCCTAATTCCTGTCAATATAAAATAAATAAATCGCACTAAAACAAAAAAGTAATCAATTTTTCTCACTATAAGAAATTGTCTCTGAAGAGGTTAAATAAAATTACATTGTTACAATTGAGAGGATAACTAATTTTGGGGGAGAAATTGTTAATGTTCAGCATATAATAGCATTCTGCACCATTTGAAATAAGTGGTAAAGCACGCAAATCAATGTGCAAGAAGACGCGGTTTCGATTCCAAGATTAGCAGGCACTAATAGTCACCGCTTTGTAAACGAGTAGATTTAGCGAAGATTATAACACGTATCGATAGCAGGACTGCATTAAAGGAGTTATCTGGGTTCTTTTCTAGTGTGACACACAAATACAGGGTAGTGACCCCATAAAATCCTCTGGTAAGGGGAATTACTTATCCCACAGCGTGTGCTGAGAACGAAAATGCACTAACTCCCCCCACCTCCGTTCCCTTCGGAAAAAATATATCCGAGTTTTATCATATCTGCTCAAAATTAATGTAAATAAAGTACAAAATAAAAGGAGAAGGATTTTACTTCTTATAACTAATTACACTATGGATTCCAATTATGGATTAACTAACTTTTTAATGGATTACAATTCGTTTTTTTAATGGATTTGAATTTTGAACATATATGAAAGCAAGTTATCATATGAACTATATTCTTTTTTTTTTAAATAATTTTAAACCAATGCGAAGAACAGATAAAAAAGAAACACCTGCTTGGTATAGGTTGAGAACTGTCAAAAGATGAAATAAAACAGTCACAGCCTTCATTTATAACTGAAATATATAGGCATGTGTTATGCGAAATCTAAAATGTCTAGATCGTGATCAGAATAGTTTTTTTTTTTTTTTTTTTTTTTTTTTTTCAAAATAAGAGTCAGTTATCAATTGAAGATCAATTTTAAAACCTTATGTCAAAATTGTCTTTTTTTTCAAAACATAACCACACCGCCAAGAATGTAATACAATACGAATGCATAAGCAAGAATTGGCATTTATTTATATCCCCGAATATCCAATACAAAAAATATACTTTTCATACATTTGAAAGTCATTAAAAAAAATTACCTGTATATCTAAACTATGTATAAATATAAAAGTTGATACATATTATATTATTCTCATCACATCTCTTGCTGTAAGCGTATTTCGCAACTCACAAAACATGGAGAATTCTGTTATCATGGGTTATATATCATTGCCCTCAAATCTTGAATCATGTTAAGAAGAATTCCCATCAGATACTAAGATTGTACATAACAAAACGTAAGCCAATCATAAGCCTGAGTGGGCAGAAGATCAAGTCACTGATTGGATGGCGTTCTGCATCGTGCGATTTTTAGTATACTAGTATGGTAGATATCCGATTTTGAGCATGATGAGTCCTAGCGATTTCTTCAATGTTAGAGCACATATCTGAAAGGCAAACTCATCAATACATTGAAAATTTCCTATTTTTTTTACCCTTAATTGAAGATAAAAAATTGTAATTCCATAAATATGACGTTGAAAGTTACATTAAAATTTTCGAAGTTTTTTTTAGATATTGATACGCATTCTTCTATAAAAATTCAAAAGGTTTCAATAGACAATTCCCTATCTTTAACCTTCAATTCACGATCAGTGGATATAACTACTAGTTCTTCAATTAATGAGAAATGATCAACTCCATGGAGTATTACTTCCAGACGACGGAGTTTCATAGGCTGCAATGGAAATTTTTAGCATTGAAAATCACATAGACGCTAATGCTTCTTGTAGCCAACCATGGAGGTTACAGCTCCTAGTTTCTTGGAAATGTCCTTTGGCGCATTATCGCTATTTAGTACTTTTTATGAATAAAAAGAAGAAAAAAAAAAAAAAAAAGGAAATCAGAAAGGTTAGTTGTTTATAATAAAATCTATCTTTACAAGGGAAAACTGACAAGAAAAAAAGTAATTATATTTATTTTTATATCTGGACACATATTTCTCTGGAATACCACAAAGCGTAGTACCCCGTAGTAGCAACTACTTGCCCCTTGCGAACTACCGATCTAGGGGAAGAACCCAAACATAGGCAGTCCTGTTCCGAAACGATCAAAGGGAAAACGATGTTTCCTTTTTAGCATGTGACCCGGTGAACAGCGAAGCATTGCGTTCATCCATGCAGTGGAACGCAGGAGGCAGAAACCCTTAGAATAAGAATGGGATGTGAATCTTTTTTTAAGTTCTAAACAGATTTCATATTCTATTTTTAAACAGTTTTAAATAGGATGAGAGCACGAAACGATAAAGCAATATATCTTAGAAAGAAAAAATACATTATATTGGACTTTATTTTATTAATTTATTAGACAATTTTATTTGTGACTGTAGAATTAAATAAATTTGTCGAACTAATTATCCAAATGTCATATATTTCAGGCAAATTTCAATGTTCTTTAATTACACCAAATCCTTTTAGTTTCTTTGAATAGCAATGGAAATGAAATTGATCGTCATAGATATTTTTAAAAAAATTCTAAAATGCATTTTAAAAATTGTATCCTTTTTTTTTTTTTTTGGCAATTACAATGCATTATATTATTAACTACCTAAATAATTAAAAAAAACCTCAATATTGCAACGAATTTTTAATTGTTATGTTAAAATTTATTATCACAGCTGTTTAATATCACGAAATTGGGTTCTTAAAATATATTGCCTTCTCCCGCCTTAAAATTTAATTTTATTAAAAATATTGAAAAATTATTATTGCACTGCTCAAATAATTATCTGTATCCAACCCAACTGTACACGTTGAAAAATTTTATGTTACAAGTGCATTTTAAAAATTTAACCCTCTATGGGCCAGTGTACCTTTTCAGGTTTATATTAATATATCGACATTTTAACAAATAATTTTAGTTTTTTCA
Organism: Caerostris extrusa; assembly: GCA_021605095.1. Taxonomy (NCBI): domain Eukaryota; kingdom Metazoa; phylum Arthropoda; class Arachnida; order Araneae; family Araneidae; genus Caerostris; species Caerostris extrusa. The sequence goes on from BPLR01001944.1 coordinate 17,694, forward strand.
CACGTTAACGTATACGTCTTAATTATGTAATATCTCTGAAATAACCAATAACAATATTGCTGGTGGTTCCAGCACCAACAGCCTGAAATATCAAAGTAAATGCCTTGTAAATTGTCTGCAAATAGAAACTAACAGAATCATCTTGTACAATTGAAATTATTTGTGCTTCTATCGGTGTTTACTAAACAAAAAAAAAAAAAAAAAAAAAAAAAAAAGGGCACACAATAGCTCTGCGTTTGTATATCAATAATAACTTACTTGTTTGCATTTCAATAATAATTTTTTTACTATTTGTATATGGTACAATTTTTGTGATTTTCAGATTACAGTGAGCTATTATGGTAGATTTCGGTATATTTAAGATAATCTACTGCTTTCTTCAATTTTCAGATTTATATATCACATACCCAAAATATAGATAGAAAATTATATAAAAATACAACTGGAATTAGTATTCGACGCATTAGCGGTAATAGATCCTAAAATTCTTTATTAGATTTAGTATTTCTGCGAAAAGATGAAGTAGCACATTGACCAATTTTTTCGGACCACAGAGGATGCTGCGAAAAGCCAAGGTGTAAAGGAGTTCCAAATGAAAGATACATCTATGTTTAATGCCAAATGCAAACTGCTTTATGGAATTTCATGCTTAAACTTTTATACACAGAAGTGTAAACATTGTAAATTGTTATTACTTCAAGGTTATAAAGTGAATTAATTATAATAAAATTATTTAAACTGACAATTTCTTTTTCAATCTGCATATATAGGTTTAATAATTGTTGAGTTTCCGTAGTATAATTATATATATATATATATAATAAAAAACATTCGGACCATAAAGGGTTAACATGCATTTTATATCCCTCATTTAAGTTCTCTCAAACAACTTCTCAATAATTGTAAACCTTGAAAAAAAAAAAAAAAAAAAAACTTTTGTCCTATTTTTTTTTTTATTATTGGTACTGGAAAACATACGAAAAGTAGTTTGAAGTAATTCAATTATTCTTTTTCATTTAAAATATACCATTTGTAAGTCTCTGGACCGTGAATGCATTTTTTTAAAGGGCGTGTTCAGGAAGGAACTGGGCTTGAGCAACCAAAAGTAAAAAAAAAAGGCATCAAATAAAATAGTCAAAGAAAAGAACTATTTACTAAAACCACTATAGAGCCTTTATTTGAAATAATAATGAAACCTAAATATCCTTTACCACACAGAAGTTAAAGCCTGAGTGATCATGTACATAAGAAATACCGATTAAAAAAAAAAAAACTTTTCATAAAGGCCATCATCCCTCCTTCATCCAAAGGTCATATGTTACTGAGGGTAAAAAAATATAATAAAATTTTACCTTTTTAATCAGTTTTATAAACTTATCAGACTTAAATATGACTCTTTCAAAATATTGCAAGGAAATAATATTGATTAATACGTAAGAAAAGTTTTTTTAACGCATATAAAAACTAATCCAATGTTTCATCGATTTTTTTAATGGTGTTTTCCTGTTAACGCTACGTTATTATAACGAAAGCAAGCAATTAAAAACTAAATAACAGAATTATAATAAGATATAAGAAAAAAGTAAAATACATTAAGTAACATGTAAAAAAAAAAAACTTTGCCGAAGGAAATAATTGTTCTCTACTTCTAAATAAATTGGTAAAAATAGATCTGACATCTAAATAATAACAGGTATGACATATTCTTACACAGATCTAATTAAAGCAATTTTTTATTATTCTTTGTCAGCCGAGCATCACCATGAACTTCGAACTTATATTTAAGCAATCTAATGATAAATATATAATGTCCAAATTTATAATACTTCGAACTCAAGAGTCTAGTATTTATTTATATTCATTTATACACATTACAGTGTTGAAACATAATACATTTCCTTTTATAGAGAACAAATAATAATAGAAAAATTCTCTTAAATAGTTCAATAAAGAAAAATCATATTAGATATTCGTTGTTAATCATATTAGAACATTTTTTCAACTTAACAAAATTTATTATTTAAATATTTATAAAATCTTAAATAATTACTAATCGTATTATTTATTGTTGTGTATTTAAATAATTACCAATCGTATTATTTATTGTTGTGTATTTAAATAATTACCAATAGTATTATTTACTGTGTATTTAAATAATTATCAATCGTATTATTTATTGTTGTGTACTTAAATAATCTTTAATCTGGTTTCCACGACTTTAAGTACTTTATAAATATCGAGGAATATGAAGTTATCACAATAGATTTCATTTTGTTTCTTTAATTACCCTTTGTTATATTTTTTTATTTCCTTATTAAAACAGACAAAATAAAAATAAAAAAGCATGCCTATGTATACATTTTTTTTTCTCTATGCTTAGTGTTTAGTTTCTCTATGCTAAGTGTTTAGAACTGATTCTGAGAACATTTTAAAAATAATATATAAACATTTATTTAATATTAAATTTACTAAGAGCAAATAAATGCATTTTTCAACATATAATTTTTATAAAGTGTAATGCTGATATTTTTTATCGGTAAAATCAAGAAATCTAATTAAACTACAAAATAAGCAATAATTTTATATTGCATATTTTACAAGACTTTTGGAAGTGCTTTTCAGTTAAAAATATAATATATATATACACCATATCATATATACCAAATATTAAAATATAATATATATATATAACATAATAAAATTAAATGTATACAACTCAGTACGGAGTAGCGCACGTCAAACTGGTGTAAAAAGGAATTCAATATAAAGTGCCTATACAAAAAAAAAAAAAATTCATATTTTGCAAGACATTACCATTTTGAATAGAACATAACTTCCAAACAATTTCATACATCCACGAACAGAATTTAAAAATCATTAAAAAACATTTCCGAAAATCAACGAACCACAGCATCACGTTTCGCTTCCATGCTCAGTTTTTTTTTTTTTTTTTTTTTTTTTTTTTTCTTCTTCTTCTTCTAATGTTAACTTTTTGAAAATAGAACTGATGTAATCATGACAGATAAATATATTTTTTTCCCCCTAGCAGTAATATGGAGTAAACTGTTAGATATTATATCGTCAATCACTATCTTTTAAGAATGGCATATATAGTTCAAAAGATCGTAAAACAAGCAAGATTAGTAAAAACGGCAAATAAAAAAATACATATTGATATTGCTCAAAAGTAGATGAACAAAATTATTAGTCGACATTAAGTCATTCAATATCGATTCAAAAAAAGGATGAATAAATATTCGTTACGGAAGAATAATTTCAAAAAGACTGTTATATATTATCAGTGTCATTTTTCAAAAATTCAAGTGTGTACCTTGTTAAAAGGAGAGTACGGAGGGAAAAAAAGAAAAAAATATTTTACAGCTAGTATAATACACAAAGTTAAAAAAAAAAAAATTTTTAATAGCATTAAACTTGTGGAACTTTCTGTAAAAAATTTTATAATTATTGTAAAATTAAAAGAAATCATTAAAACGCTCATTTGATATTAAAAAGTTTGATAAAATGAATAAAGATTGACTGTTTACTTTCATGTAATCACCAATTAATTGAAACCATGTGGTTACATGTGAATTAATATTATAATCAAAGTAAAGCTTAATACTCTATCTCTTACTACTCTCTATTATAATCTAAATAAAGCTAATACTCTATCTCTTACTACTCTCTATCATAATCTAAATAAAGCTTAATGCTATATCTACTAAATCTCTGCTTATACTCTTAATATTAGATATAATATTGTATTCAAATGAATAAAATATTAATAAAAAAGGTCTCGAAGCAAGCTCTGCAAAATTCTTGAACAGTTTACAATTCAAAGCTGTGAATTATTAAAAATAAAAGAAAATAATATCGTTATTAAAATATTTAAATAGCTCAAAATGTTTATTCTTCGAATGAATATTTCTGCAGAAAATTTTATTGTAACGTCATTTAGATAGCATATGCGAAAGAATGGCGGAATTCTATCCGCATTGTAAATTAAATATTCGATAAAACAACAGAATAACTTTCAAAATTTTTAATTTCAGTTTCGCCTCGGATATTTTGCGAAATTTTTCGGCAAAAAAAAAAAAAATATTTCGTATACTTAAGAAAATCGCACGTTATATTGGCTTTTATTTGCCTCTACACATGCGCAATGTAACGCGGGAACTATATTAAGCTTCCAAAATATATACATATATAATATCCAGTTTGATTCCCGTCCTAAGAATAAAAATAAGCTATAAAAGAACTGCTAATAAAATCTCAAAAATTAATTTATTAAACGGATTTAAATTTTTTAAGTGAAATTCAAAAATTGCTTTTTTGTGATTAGACAAATCAACGTATTAGCAAATAAACGAAACATATGATTATGACTATACTATTTTGACAGTCAAATTTAGTATCAAGAATGTTCGATGAGATCTTCTAATAGCGTATATTTTGTCTCTAAAATAAAATTAGGCGAAGTTGATGCAAGTTTTCAATAACAATTTTAGTTGATTTTTATAGCAGGCATATCAATTCTAATAAAAGAGCACACCGAATCATTTTGAGATTATTTAGTAGGACAATGCGACCTGTAATTTAACTTCCTAATGTGTCCTACTTCATATTCGATAGGATTCAGATCTGATGATCGTGGAGGGCAATATATACGTCAGGTATCAGAATCAACCTAGCTCTATACAGTGGTAAATTACCATTCATAGTCAATTTTGACTGTGAGCTTACATTTTATAATTGAATTACATAAAAACTGATTAAGCTTAATATATTTCACTTATTGATTAACTTTACATATTGATTGGAGAACTTATTATTGTACTTGTACTTATTACTATGATTGACTTACATATTGATTGAAGAACCAGACATTGCTCACTAAAATAAACTGATGAATTTAACTGCATATTTGTAGAATTCTTTGACCCCCTTTTTATCTGAATAAATCTAGGCAATCCTACATTATCATCCATGATCTTATTTTGACTACACATTTTTATCAATTTTTCTTTGCATTTTGAAATTGTCATTAAAGTTTTAGTTTTTAATACAAAATAATGTCACATAATTTTATTCTTTATTTAACTGTTTTAGAAAACATAATAAATGTTAGTCAATAAATAAAAACTTTCACATCAATGTTCTTTTTAAAGTTTCTCACCATATTTATTGCCTTTTTTACTATTCGCAAAACTAATATGTTCCGCACACAGGTAAAAATTGATTCCTTTCTTTACTCGTTCAGATAACATATAATCTTGTTATAAAAGAACCGAGTGATGTGTGGGAAGCCAAACAAGTAGAAACACCCGCATGACAGTATAGGTGAAAATAAAAAAAGGCAACACCAAAAAACATCCAACACTTATTTAGTTTGGAGAGAATGTTTACAATATTTTCCAAGATATTTGTTGGCAAAGTTGAGTTTGTTTGTTTGTTTGTTTTTCTTCGGGTGAAGGGACACTTCGAATCGAATTTGAAAATCAATCTCATATCTTACATTTTATAATGCAGGAACTAAAAATATTTGCAGTTACTTTTATGAACGTAATTTTATTTGTTATAGATTTTGAATTAATACCATTTTTGTTATCACAATACAATGAGTTAATTGTTCATTTTTATTAGCATAGGTTGCAAATTAAGACGTCACTTCCAACACTGAAATAATTCGTGGAATCAAGTCAAATATATTTCTTATTTATTTCAAATATATATACTTACACAAATACGTATATCATCTCTGATAGTTAATTTGAATCATTTTCGCTCATTTTAATAACATAAATTGGGGAAATTTATACTTTATTGCTCAAGTTTACATATACAAAACGTGTGCTTACCCGAAGTTCATGATTGAATCATTAGTTCTAATTAAATTAGATACAACTCATTAAGATAAATTTATTTTTCTTAGATATTAGAAATCTTAGATTAGCTTATCAAAATTATCTTAGATTAGCGTATCAAATATTTATTCACTAAAATAAACTGATAAATTTAACATTAGTCGAAAAAATGCAAAAGGAAACTTACAAGATTAAAAATGAGACCTATTGGGACGTCATTAATCATAAATAAAGAATTCCTTTTACTTCAAAACATAAAATACTATATGGAGTTTTTTTAACTCAAAATTATAAATTAATAAATTACTTCGTAATTCTGAATTTTTAATTTATTTAAGGAAATTTTCAATTCGCAATATACGTTACTATCAAAATATTGCTTATCTTTTTGTAAGTTTTTATCTTTACGAAAATGCCCTCTTTACCGAAAGATTAAGTTTATCTTCTTTACTATCACTGAGAAAACGATGTTTTTCAAATATTTCACTCTTAAACTGTAATGCGTCAGCATATTCAAACTCGTGAACGACATCAACTTAACATTTGCTTTATAAAATAGAGAAAAACTGAACCAACTTTTAATTACATCAAGTTACAAGCATTGAGATGATATGAAAGAAAATATATAATTATTTGTGAGTAAATATATCGCAAATTTTAAATGCTTAAGAATATATTACTATTGGTCAATTATGTATCAAGATTTTTCTATATATCTGTACACCGAGGTTTATCCAGTTTATTTATTTAATTTGTTTTCTTTTTAATTATAGCCTTCATTTACAATAACAAATTTTTGTTTAAAATTTAATCTTTTACTATATTACTTTGCATTTCATTCAATTGAAAAATTTAGCTGAGTTTACATTTCCGTTCATTAATTGAAAAATTATACCATAAACTGGTGTTCAAAATTAGGAAAGTTTTCACTCTCATGGTCGAATATTTCCAGAAATACTAGACAAATTGAAATGAAATTAGGTATTGGTTGATAAAATACAAAAAGAATAACCACGCATCAGTTTTACTGCACACGCTTGATCAGGCACGACTCATCAGGGTTGAAGTCTAAAATAGAGCTTAAAAAATGAACAAAACATTGGTTAATATTGTATACAGTCCCCTTTTACAATTATACAGCTCTCAGAATTCTACTAGAAATCAGAAAGTTTATGGGAGACAGTTTATTCCTCTGAGCCCTACTCCACCAGTCACTTTTTAGTTTAATGTCACGTTTTTGGCCGTAATTGATTATCGGAGATGGAAGGCAAATTGCAATTGCCATTCCAAGAGCGTTATAGGCATGCTCTGTAGTATTAGAGATCTGGCTAGGCAATCTATCAGATTCTCATTTTCCAGAAATTTGTCGACCAGATGAGCCCTATGTGGACATGTGTTGTCTTTTATTAAAATGAAATCAGTACCAACTGCACTCCTTAAAAAATAAACACAGGGTTCCAATATCTCAACCCTATACTTCACAGCAGTCGCAGAATCTCTGATAAAAACACGAAAGTCTGTGCACCGTCCAACATGTTTACCTAGACTATCAACCCTCCCGAAGCTATAGCTCTTTTTGGATGTTGGAGAACGGACAGCAGTACCCTGGATTCCGCCAGATGAAATGAAAAGGACTCCTCAGTGAAAAGAACGATCCCCCACTGATATCTGGTTCAAAGTCGATATTCTCTGTAGAAAATTAAACGTGCTCCCTTATACTCAGAAATGAGCAGAATGCAAACAGCTAGTCTTCTTGCAAACATATATATGCGCTTATAAACTTTATGGGATCCACATAAAAAAAAAGCTAGGAAAATTCAGATTTTTAATAAATTTACAAATTTATAAACAACCTCTTGAAGAGCAAATTAATCTAGTAAAAATCCAAATGATGAATTCTTAAAGACTCATTTATAAAGAAATTACGAACATTGAGAGAACGTTTCAAATAATGAATTCATTAAAGAAATTATGTAAAATTGAGTATTTCAGAAAAATTTTAATTAGAAGTACAAATTAGTCAAACTTATTAAAAAAATAACCTTTGATTGGAGAAAAATTCATACAATTTTACTGATATTTTAGTTATTACAAAAATATGAATCATTTTATATGATTCAACAAAAAGAAAGACGCAAGCCTTTTGAACAAAATTAAGTAGTAATTGATACAAACTAGAAGGTTCAAGAATTCAACAATTTAGTCGATTAGTGTCGAGTGTTTTAAAGAGTCAGCACACTTTGAATTGAAATCGGATAACGAAGTGTGTAGCTACCTCAAAAGAAACTGAGTTATGCGTATTGAGGAGAAAAGCGTGGCTCTTGAAAATTGACTCGCTATCCATTCTATAAATAGTTTGAAATCCGCTTCTTTGGATGTCCATACGAAAAAGCTATTTTTAAGCAAAAATAGCACACAAACGGAAAGTCTACAGAATTTGAAAGTTTAGATTTTTTTTTTTTTAACAGCCTAGTCAATAAGGTTTTTAAATAAATGTCGAGAAATTTGCCACCATCAATAAATGAATACTTGAGCGATTTAAATCGCATTAGTTTGAAAAGATTAAAAGTTGAATATGAAATTTCAAATCACCTAATTAATTTAATACGTAACTTAACGGCAATTTATTTTTGAGATAAAATTAAAGTGAATACTCAACAGTCTTTCATTCTAACTCATAAGCTATATAAATTACGGCGGAATAACTGAAATGCATGCATTTTCGGTGTATAGGAGAGCAAAACTGAAACATACATCAAGTACACTTATATATCGTTAAAAAAAAAAAAAAAAAAAAAAAAAAAAAAACTCTTTTTATGTAATAAGAATAATTTTTTAATAATAAAGTAATTTTTAGTAATAAAATATTTAAAAAAAAAAAGGTTGTACGAAAAGAAAGATTGCAATATCATATCAGTACAATCTAAAAAGAAAAAATGCCTGACGGCAAAATGTAAATAGAATATTAAAGATACGTACATGCCAAAAAATAGCACATTACGACACACATAATTTCGGTGACCAAAGAGAATAAAATAGAAACATATTTCAAGTTTACCTATAAATCGTTAAAAGGAACTCTTGTTATGTCATAGTAAAGAAAAAATTTTAAAAATAAAAGTGATTCATGGGGATAAAGATTACAATATCATATTAATACAATCTCAAATGATGTCAGAAAGCAAGTATGACAAAATGTAAATATAACATTAAAGATACGTTCACGCCAAAAAGAATAGAACACTGCAATTCGGCACAGGTTTTCTCAATTTTTCTTGCGAATGAACTAAAAAGCAAAAATCGCACTTCGATACAAACAAAGTTTACTCCAGCTCTGTTCATTTATTCTCTTTCTCCTATCGTATTCAAAAATAACAAGCACTGTCAAACTGCAGTCTTAAACGTAACATAAAAAATATGTATCTTGATACAAAGTTTACTCCAACTCTGTTCATTTATTCTCGTTCTCCTATCGTATTAAAAAAATAACAATTAAGCACTGTCAAACTGCAGTCTTAAACGTAACATAAAAATATGTATTAGTAACTGTAATTCCGAACTGTAAATTAATAACCATGAAAAAAATGAGGTGAAATCTATCAGATCATCTTGATAAGATAGCAAGAGGTCTCATTAAGTTTTTTGGTTAATGGAGGAATTAAATAAAAGGTTTGTGGAATTTATCGGAAATACGTGTCTCCTAAATGAACTTTTTATCTATGAATCATACTTCGCTATTGTAGCCGGAAACAACGAAAAGAAAGTATTTTACAAAGAAGATGGAAGAATTGAGATGATTTCAACTACTATTTTTTATATATAATCAAAGTCAAATTGCTTAATTTACAATTATTTTTTTTACATTTTTAATTTTTAAGTTATTTATATAATGATGTAGGGATTATTGAAATTCAAGGTTAAAAGTATTAAAAAAAAGAATGAATCCACTAAATTGAAATTTCAAGTTTTGAGTTGAATAAAAAAAAAATTCACAAATAAAGTAAAAGATTGTAAAACCTTTACAGTCTTTGAAAAATAAATTATCCTGTAGATTAATTTAAGTATTACAAAATTTTTATCATTAACAAAATATAAAAATATTATATATATTTTCAAAATGTTTAACAATGTTGGCTAATAAAGAAATACTAATAGTGTATACACAGCATTCAGTGCATTACACGATATCATTACTTTACTTAAACTGCATATTAATACAAAGTGAACTGATATCTTAAAATTTAATTTCCTCCTGCCATGTAATTAAATGATTAAGAAATCTGACTTATCTGTAAAATATTACAAAATTTAGTATGTGTTAATTTGGTTAATTAGTTCATTTAGTTAAATTGGTTTAAAATGTGAATGATTTTATTAAAAAATTAACTTTTATCCATTTTATAGAAGTCTTGTAATTGATATTATAAATAGTAATTAAGTTCCATAAAATTATTCAATATTAAAAATGCACAGATATTTTACATTATTATGAATTGCTCAGCAGTTAATCTAACTTCACTTCTAAGATCATCACAATACAAATACCTCGTTTACTAAATGAGAATTATGTGTTATGGAAAAACCTTAAAAATCTCATCAGTTTCTACATCAAGGTCTATAATTATAGCTTTTATATTAAAAGTTAACTTATTTTGGATAAATTATTTATCTTTAAAATGAATAAATACTTAACAAATGTGTTAAAGAAATGAAAACATTGAAACTTTTACTGAAAAGAAGAATTTTGTAGAAATTATTCCATTAATAATATTCAGCAAAAACCAAACAGAAAATGTAATATAATAAAAAGGGAGGATGAATGACATAGTTTAACTATTCCCGTGAATAAACCTAAAAATAAATTATGTATAATTTAAAAAAGGGAAGAAGGAAAACCACCAATGTTGTTGTATACTTAATAATATTTTTCTTTTTGTGGATAACCACAAAAAATGAGCTCAGACAAATTACAAGGAAGTTAAAACTATGCATTTAAGGCGGGGCGGGGGGGAATATTTATATTAGTCATTAATATCTCCTTACTAAGGTTATGTCATAAATAAGCTCATGGATTACAAATTAATAACTGAATATTAATTATTTGTACAGAAAACCGTCATAAAAAGGATAATTTATTTCATATTTATTTTACGTCTGAAAAGCAGTATCTCCTTGATTTTAAAATGCATAATAGCAGGACTTAAAATTTTTCATTTATATTAATTTATAATTTGAATAAACTTAACCGCAATCTTAATCTATTTACTATTTAAGGAATTAAATAGAGAAGAATGAAACAGGCTGAAGAGCTTTTGAATTTTAAAAAAATTAATTTTCATTTTCATTTTAAGATCTAGCTTAGGTTGAAGAATTTAGTAATTAAAATAGTAGACATTTCTTATATAACAACTTATATAAATTATTTCATAATTTTCAAATTCTCAAGTAACATTTTTCATATCTTAACACAAAGTTATTTAAATTTTTGTTTTGTATAACAAATTTTGAGGGAACTCATTATATTATAAAAATATTCATTAAAGAATAATGAATATAATCTTTAAAATATAATCATATAGAAGAACAAAAAAATATATTATAAAATTGTAAATAGATCTAAATATTTCATGGTATACAGGATGATTAAACAGATCAAAGACTAACTTAGAAAGCAGGTCAAGCATAAAAAGTCATTTTTATAGAAAAACTAATTATAACAAATATAACTACAGATATAGAAAAAAAAAAAAAAAAAAAAAAGAAGTGTGGATAAGATGCAAGGTTCATATTTTATTCGACATAATAACTATTCACTGGAACTAATAATTGTTTAAAGTAGATGTTCAAAGAGTTGGTCCTATACTTACAATATGTTAATTAACTGGTTAATGAATAGGCCCAAACTAGTTTCAGGGAACAAAGTTAACGTATTCAAATATCTTCTAGCAATTTTATTTCTAGCTATGTAAAAATGGCTTGTTTTGGATGCATGAATTACACTTAAAGTTCATCTGATTTATTGTGTCATCTTATATATTATAAAATTCTTAATTTGATATAGATTATTTGTGGAAGTTTTGTTTAAACAAATTAGGTATTAAATATATATATATATATATATATATATATATATATATATATATATATATATTTTATTGAAGCAATATTTTATCAAATATATTTTAGTATAATAATAAGGCAGATTAAAAAGTAAAATTACAGTGTGAGTAAAATTTCTAAGTTCTGAAGATGTAGAATTGAATACAACTTCAATTATTATCTTATCTTTTTTTCTCATCACATGATTAGAATATGATATAAGAAATCTTACAAATGTCAGAATTTTATTTATTATTGTAAAATGTTTTCATATCTGGTAATCATCAAACTTATTTTTTCTTTACTTAAAAAGAAACATACAGACAGTTGAGTTATTATTAAATTTTTATCTGTGTAATTTCATAATTTTTATTAACTTATACTAATATTTTGCTTAAAGATATAAAAAATAAAAATTAGTGCATAATAAGTATCAAGATTAAACCTATCAGCATTTCAAATCAATTTTAAAATACTGAAGAATTAATAAAAGACTAACAGAATTTAACAAAAGCAATTAACCTTTACTATCAATAATGTTTTGAAAGTTAATATATAAATTTTAAAAGAGTTCATTTTAATTGGAATTTTAAGCAAAAAAAGCAAAAAAGAACAGTTATTAAACTGATATCAGTTAAATAGAATTATAAAGAAATTTGATTTTTTTAAAACAAAATTTATAAAACAATTTTAAATGGTATAAAGACACTGCAAATGAAACCGAGTACTTTTACCTTAATAAAAAAAAATAATAATAAAAAAAAAAAAAAAAAAACTTAATTTAAGAAGAAATCAAATTTTTCTCTTGACCAAAAATAAGTCTTAATAATGAATAAATAATTATATTATACTTCAATTTAGAAAGGACAATAAAAATTGAATATATTTATTGAAAATTGTATTTTATTAGAAAATAATAAAACTTCAGCAAATATCAAACCTAATTAACTAATAACTATCTTCAATGCATTCCAACTTTAATTACATTCAATAATCCCATGCATTAGCCAATTAAAAACAATAAGAAACAGAAGGAAATTGAAAAACATGATATCAAACAGCACGATTGAAACATGATTAATAGTCGTAATTCTTCACCATATGAAAAATTTCAATTTAAACATATATTTATGTTAAGTTAAATACATGTACAATAATATACATACATATATCAAAAGTTACCATTATTCAGAAGTTCAAAACTTTTGACAATTGTTACGAATACCTTTGGTAAATATTTTCCCAGGAATTTTAAAATATGTTTTTATTCTAACCAAAATAGACCCTCCTCCCAAACTAGACCCCTCTCCTTTCTTACTATTTACTTTAAAAATTTTGAAAGCTATATTTAGAGAGTTATACATTAATAATAAACAACGTCTATAAATACAGATACATTGCAGAATATATTATATGCAACATTTTTTTCTTCTAATAGTACATAATTTTCACATCACTAAATGATGCAGCAAATCATAATGTAGATATTAAGTTAAATTTTCAATGACAAAAAAAAAGTTCCTTTAAAAATATCAAAAATAAATAACAAATGTAAGTGATCTATTATGAGCAATTAAACTTTAACATCTTCATTTGTAAGTAATTATCCAGGTGAATTAAACATTTTTTAATAAAGTTTGCCTAAATTTTATAAAAATTCTTACAGTTTAAAATGACCTCAAATCTTATGTATGAAACTTATTTAAATTTTATTTATGATATTTATAGCAATAAATCCAATTTAATTTGGATATTTAAAAAAGTATTATCAAGAATTATTTAATTATTAGTTAAAGTTTTGATTTATTTCTAGAAAAATATTATTAATTTGTAAATATTGACTAGGTGAAATAATTTGTGTCATATAAAACAATTATAATCAAGCTCAGAAAATACAAAATTATAAAGCACCAATAAGATTAAACTATTCTCTTAAATAAAGTGTCAAAGAGAATTTTTTAGCTTTGCTATTTTAAAAATTAGTTTAATATATACTAATATAATTGAAAAACAAATACTTGAATCAATTATAAATAACACATACTTAGAAAACTAATACTTTATAACAGAAATTTGTATTTAAAAAAAATGAAAAAGAAAAGTACAACACAGCCACTGCAAAAGTCACTTAAGAAAATTAAAAATATAATTTTATTGACTACGTATCAAATAATATCACAAAAAAATACCTTATAACTATTAGTGTTTATACTTCAACGTTTAATAATAAGTGACATTAATGCAACAGGTAAATAATATTGTATAAAACATTTCAACAAAATAACAGACAAAAAGTGAGTTACAAAGATTCAAAATAACAAGAATTTGGGAATATTTGGACGAAATATCCAAATATATTCGGAGTATACTAAAAGCACATTTTGTATGCTTGTAAAAAAAAAAAAAAAAAAAAAAAGAAGGGGGAAATCTTTATAAAAAAAAAAAAAATAATGATGCTTTAGAATATAAAAACATAATCACATACCTTCTATACAGACAACATGTTCTCTAATTTGCTGGGCAAGTAAAGGATCAGGCATAAGTTCCAAATGATCGTAAATAGCATAGATGCTAGGATGAACACTCTCAAATCTCTGATTTCTTGACGAATGGCAAGAGAATTGCTATAATATACGGTTGCTGCACATGTGCCCTATTATTCATGGTTATATCATTTTCTTGTCAGCTGAAAGGGCATATATCCATTCTAACAAATCACACTCTAACATTTGACAGTTTACACTCTAACTCTCATAATAACAAACTTTTCGATCATAACAGAGTAGTAATAGCCATTGAACTCTATATACGCATGCGCAAATCATCGGATGCCTGTAGGTTGCTTAACTTCTCTCATCTCGGAAGCTAAAATTGTCTGTAAATAGGTAGGGAAAACACAATGGGGAAAAGAAGGAAATTTTTTATACATGAAGAAGAGCAATACGTAAC